>WEIS01086779.1:0-15525 GCA_013389965.1 Todus mexicanus
CTTCTTCTAAGGGCTTCTGTAGACTTAGTAACTTCCCCTGCCAGCCTAGAGAGACTACATTGGTGTTTGCTGGCTATATATTGCATATGTTCCAGTTGGCAGGAGGAAGAGGAGGATGCTTGAAAGCGGATGGCATAAGCACTGTGTCTGTGTTTCTGCTCCCCGGAGGGTCAGTGTACAGAAAGGCTGGTGTGGCACAACTATTGGAGCAGAGCCTTCGTTTGATGTTGTTTCTAGTACACAGTATACGCTTTTGCTTTCTGTATTTCCTAGTGGCCCTTTTATTTGTCAGGGCCAACACCTTATTTGACATGATCATCTGCCCAGTGGGGATTGTCACTACGAAAGCCCTGTTGTATAGGTTGAGCGGTCACAGAAAGCCGAGTCCTTGTTCTGCACATCTTACATTATGAACCTTACGGAGTTTGGTGAGACTTTCTTACTCTCACATGGAATGCTTGTCCGTGTGTTCAAACTACATGATTTAAAAGCAGAGACAAGGTTTTGCACAACATTGCTTATATATAATTATATAATTGGAGACTTGTCTTTTTAATCAAAATATAAATTATTAGAATAGACTTCTGCATTGGTACATGCTTGGCATAAATAGCAAAAGATGCCAACACACGCAAGGAAATCAAAAGACATCTTTTTTTTCTTTCAATTCTAGGCTAGTGCTAATGTCACTTTACAATGTGAGTATCAACATGAAAGGCTTGAAGTACATCAGTGAAAGTCCAGGTTTTATTCCTTTGCTTTGGTGGCTGTTGAATGGTAAGTTGCTCTAAGATCTTATCATGACTTTGGGGACTGTAGATTGGTAATACGTGTTGCAAATAATATAGCAGTAATACGTATCTTTAAACTTATTATGTGTGGCTTTTGCCAAATTAAAAGTAAACAAAAATGGCAAATAGCTAGGAGAAGATACACTTTTTCCACAACAATTTTGGCTCTATCTTTAATGTTCAGTTAATGAAAACCTACGGATAGTAAAACTAAAAATAGGGAATGGAGAAATTTGATGAAGCGGATTTTTTAAAAAAAAAAAGCCACCTGTATTTTCACATCCCAACTTTAAAATAAACTCTGAGGGGAAACTGTGTATCAGACCACTACCATTTAACAAAAGAAAATGTGACTGTTGTGTCATATTTTGAGGACAGAAGCCAACCTCCATAGCTACACTCACCTGTGACAAAAGTGACCCCTTCTACAGCTGAAGAGAGGCCTTGTGCTCTAATAGGATTTGGGCTTGTAGGGCTTGAGTACTATTCCCAGCTTTGCCTGTGGCCCGTGCAGGACTTCAAGGACATCAAGGACTTCTGTTGTCACTGCCAGGTACATGAATGACATCAAGGCTCTGCTCTTTTGGAGGCTTCAAATCCCTGCGTAGGAGCCAGCAGAGATTGACGTTGTCAGTGCGCGTTGGACTTGGCTGGCAGCTGTGTACGCAGCTTGTTAAGGACAGTAAGGGCAGAGCCGTGGCACTTCTGCCTATGAACTGCTCCTAGGCTTGCCCTGTTTTGGCTTTCTCAAGATTTTGTGGCTTGTCCGTGAGAAGGTTTTGTGTGTGATCTATTCTTCATAGGAATGGGGAGGTTAGTTGCCTCACCACCTCTTGCTATGCAAACCCCCATTGTACTAGTAAATACTAACAGCAGCTGAAATGACAGAGGTTCAGTCTGCTTTTTCAAGGAATTAATTTCATATTGAAGTTTTCAAAAAGTTTTGATTTGGGCTGGTAAACTGGAAGCTGCTTGTATTGCTTACAGTTCCCTCAGCTATGCTACAGGAAATGTAGGCTTTTTACCAGATAATTCTCTGCTTTGCAATGCCATAGGCTCACTCTTCTGAGGTCTCAGAAAATTAAGTAATCCTTGTAAGGCTGTTGGAAAACACCCATTTTATAGGGGGTTTTTTAATATAGTTTGAGAAAAATTATATTCTCAGAAAACTCTGAATACACGGTCCTTTGTTCTGCTGTGCTTAGAAATTTAATATATACTGCTGCAGATTTTCCTTTTACTTTATGTTTGGCTAATACATACATAACCAGTTGTTGTAGCAAAAAAAAATATCCCAACAACTCAAACCACCCTCAGACACCCTGAGCTGCCAAATATGCCCCTCCAAATGTTGTGATGCTGTTTGATGCAGTCTATTGTTAGAAGAAGGCTCCTAGGTCACATAAGAGGACGAAATGTGGCACAGTTATGATTAATTTGCAGCTGCTAAGGGAAATAAGAAGTGGAAAGGCTACTCTGCATTTTCAAAGTGTTAACTGCTTGTGGCTGGATTGTAGAAGGAAGGATGGGCATGGCTAATTCCTTCGCTTTATGATAACAAAGTTCTCCAGTTACAGCAAAGGAGGGAGATTCTCAGATAAACCGTGGCTGCTGGTTCAGATTTCTGACTTCGGAGGAAGTCTGTTTACTGTCAAGGAGGGTGGCTGACTAGTGTGTATATTAGATGAGAGGTCAGATCGAAGAATCGGCCTTGTTCCCACCTTTTCATAGGAGATCACTGTAGTTTTCTCTACATTTAACCTATTTCTAAACATTTCAAATTGCAAAAATCGGTAGCTTCCTTCTACTTTTGCTCATCATCTGCATCCATGGCCAGCATCTTCAACTTCTGCTAGCCAGGATTCTGCTTATAAACACCTGGAGCTGCTACAGCATAAAGTCTTGCAGCTTTATCCATGTAAAAGAGTAGAGCGCTACACTCTGCTGGCAGGGTATCCTGTATGTGCTGCCTTCCTCCAGGAAGCTTTTTCAAAGACTGTTTTGATTAAGGCTTATGAGATGATTCAGCTTTTCACAGTTCTGTGTGCTTTTTATCAGCATTCCCACTCAGAGAGGCCCCAGGAATCATCCTCTGACTTTTTTGGTTTTTTGATGTAGTCGGAGAACCATCCTGTTTGCTTTTCCATCGTCAATCTACAAGTGTCTGGGACCTCAGCCCATACATCAAGGCCATTTTTCTCCCACTGGCTTGTAAGCAGATGATAAATCCCTCCAATTCCTTTTCTGGATTCTCAGTCTCTGCCCAGTCTTCTTGTCCTCTGAAGAATGTCCTTCCCATTAAGTGAGGGATTCAAATCATCAACTTGGTTTTCTTTATTCCCCTTTGTTGTATCTGAAGCAAAGAGGGATTTGATTCATGCTGTCAGCAGGCTTTTTGATGAGACAGAAATATGCCTTGACGTTGAATAGATGGATAGTAAGAGAAAGGAGGAAAATCTGAGAAAGATTTCTAGTGGAGTAAGAATGTTAAGAGCAAACTGGGTTCATCTGTCCTACTCTCTTTAGAAAATTTGGGCAAGCCAGTATGACTTCACACTCGCTAACAAGAATTCTTCATAGCTCTGCCTACTGGAGGCTATACTGATAATGGCAGAAAAACAAATATTTGACACACTTTTTGAAGGTAATGGAGATCTCTGTAGTTTTAGTACTTTATGAGGTGGGTCTTTTTTTTCTTCTTTTTTTTTTTCCCCCTTTTTAAACACTGTCTGGAAAATGGGTACCCTTTAGTAAGCAACACTGATCACAGAAGAAGGTACTCCAATAGCTTACGTAGCTGTTGTGTTCTTGCGTAGGTATCAGCTATGCCTACCTCTACCTTCCCAGCCTGGTGCCAGCATAAAACACGTGAGTGATGACTCAGATTTCTGACTGTGGAGCAGCTTGTGGGATCAGAAGAATTCTCCTCTTGTGGAGCACCATTTGTTTGCAGAGCAGCTGTTCCCATCTTGGAGGAAATAGGCAGCTTTAGTTTGCCCTATCAGCTGCTGTCCTTTTGTCGATGTCTTGGCTAAAGGTTTTGCATAACTTTTAGATTTAAAGAAACCCTGTCCTCAGCAACAGTAAAATAAGTTACATAATTTTGGGTAGGTACGTACCCGAGATTTGTCAGTATTTTTTCTGGCGGTTTACATCTACAGGTGCAATAAGACTTTTAATTCTGTAATTCTCAAAGAAGTGAACTGGGACTTTGTCAAGGAACTTTTGAAGAATAGGAAGAGGCAGTCAGCTCAGATATTAATAATAAAGACTAGATTTGTGTTTTTCATTTTTGATCACACAGAACATCTACCAACAAAAAGGTGGTGGAGAAAATGTCTCTAGGCTCTTCTTTGTTGTTTTGTTGGGGTTTTTTGTTTACTGCCCTGGGTCTTTATTTTGATTTTCCCCACTTTGAATGCCATCAGAAAAATTGCTCTCCTTGGATACATGAGGAAGTGTGGAATTCGGAGAGACTAAGTCAGTGACGTTTCCCATCTATAGCTGCGGAATGGCTCCAGGTAGTTTGTTAAACAAAAGACAACAAGAGAAATATGACTAATTTTAGATCTTGCCCTTCAGTTTCCTCCACCACAGTTCCACACGGAGATCTAACTTTGTTTATCCAAATTCTTTGCAAATGGCAATCTCTATTATAAATGGCTGTACGAAGCATATTCTCATTTTACTAATGCTACCTGCAACCTTCAATATTTGCTTTTCATGACTAACCCCAAAGGTTTTTAACACCTTGCCTTTCTGTTTGAATTGGTTATGGCTGTGAGAGTATTTGAAAATTCCGATTATTCATATGGCAGCATGTTATTTAAAAGACATCTGGGCAAACAGAACACTCCTATTTATAAACTGATGTGTGTATTAAAAGAAATTTTGGTTCATAAATCAAAACCTCAGCAGACTTTCACGTGCACAGCGGTTTAGTACTCTCCAGACTATGAAACTAGTATTAAATAGGGGATTGCCCTTTTTGCCCTGTAAGACCGCATCCATTTTCATAAATGCAAGGATGTCAGCTCTGACGCAGAGAGTCCCTGAACCACAGTTAGCTGAGAGGCTGAAAGAGCAGCTAGGGGAAGTCTCTCTGAACACTTGCCCTTTTCCATATTCTTCTCGAAGCAGCTGCAGTAAATGATACTTGGCCAGATGGAGCTCTGCTGGGTGCTGTGGGGCTGTCCTTGCATCTGAGCAGGGAGTTTCTTGACTAGCTCCTCACCCTGCCTAACCGCAAGCTTATGCAAACCTAACGTTCTGCTGAGGAGGACAGTGTTTCTCCTTTGCTGAAGACATGTAAGAAACCTTAATTCCGGGAAATGCATCTGTCTCTTTAAACCATTGGTTTGTTCTTGCATTGCTCCTCCTGTTCAGTAGCTACTGTGGGAATCCTCAGAAACCAAAGATAAGGTTAATGGGAGCTGTACAACGTATCTGACAACTCACCCGCAAGTCAGCCAGCTGCAGAGCGACGTCTGTGCAAGCTCCTTGCCACTCACAGCCCCTAAGGAGCAGTCAGGCAAATCGGGACCGAATTTCTGCTTCTGTCTGGACCTTGGGAGTCTTTCTCTAGGATTTCCCTGATAAATGCATGACAGGCATGTGTCTATAGAAGAGTGGGGAATTCTAGTTAGCTGAACTCCACTTGAGAACAGCCACCTGTCCAGGGAGGAGACTGAAGCAAACCCAGCTGTTACATAGGAGCTGGGGCAAATATATTGGGGAAAATGCAGTTGTGTCCATATGAGCTGTAGCAGCAAAGCTTGATCTTTTTTCTGCCGTAGTGCTGTCCCTGCTCCTTCCCCACATAGCATTTTTATTGCATCACTTCTTGTCTCCTCAGACCTTTCAGCATCACTAAAACGTGCAGAAAACTCTCTGCTGCTGCGTATCTTGGCTCAGCTCCACCAGCGCTGGCAATGCAGAGAGATCTTACATGGGGCAAGCTGTGGCCCTAACTCTCTCTGCTAGACATGCTGTGAACGTAGGTAGTCTGACAGGTTCATAAAGAAGAAAGGGGGAGTGGCAGGTTGCCCCTTCATGCTCAAATCAGGCAGTAATTCAATAACTGAATGACATTTACAGCAGCGGTGGGGAGCTTTTGAAATACTGCTCCTGTACATAGCTGTAAACAGCTTGCTGGTAATAAATCTTGCATTCAGGTGGCCAGGGAATGGTATGGGCACGTGTAAATTGAGTTCACACAACTCAGAGCCGATTGTAGATGAGCATTGATGTAATGCAATTACCTAAACCTTGCTGTAGGGAACAATTCATCTGAGAGCAGGGTGCTAACGACAGATGTGACTAAAATCTATCCACGTTATCAGTTGCTTTTGTCACTGACTGAAAGCCAGTGACATCAAACGGTAGGGCTGGCAGCTAGCAGAGCGTCAGAGCAGGCTCCAGCAGTTTCAACACGTTACAGTTGCATCAGCGTTTGGTGATGGTGGTAGGCTACTGCTACGCTTGTCAGCCCTGACTGAGGCAAGCAGCTTGATTTCCTCCCCTCTTCCCCAGAAATAATGATTGTAGTTTTGAAATTCCAGTTGGAGAGATGTGTGCTCTAAGTTATTGGGAAGAAATGATGCAGTGATTTGATTACAGCTAAAGGATTTTTTTTTTTTTTTTATCTTGTGCAAACAAAATGTTACTAAGCTAGCGTAGAAATGACTAAATCTGGAAGGTATTGGAATCAATGTAATGCTGATTCCTTACATTCCTTCTGAGTATTCTTTAGACAGGGTTTTTAGAAAAAATCCCTAATGATATTGAAGAGACAAGAGAAAGACTTCTAGCGTGTGGGGTTTTTTAAATCCTCTTACAAAACATGATTATCTGTAATAAGTAGTATTCTCAAAACCACATGTAATCCTAAGGGAGTGTATTTTGAGGCATATGTATTTACTTAACTCGAAGAGCCTCAGAATACATGCAAAACAACGGCAACTGGAGGTTAAATGCATATTAAGTCATCTGGTGCAGAATCATTTCCTTCCTTTGCTGTATGCCCGAGTGCCTAATCAGTTCTTCGTTTGAGTGATTCAAGCTGTTGAGCTTCCCTGGTTGCTGCTGGAGATTCTTCCTAGAACCTTTTTGCTCTTACTGGAAAATGATCCTGCTCGTCAAGCTGAAAATCATTTCCTGATCTCCTACAGATCCTAATTTAGTTAGCTCCCCTGCTAACGCTTCTTCCCTGGTCAGTTCTTTACTTTCCACAGCTTTTAAACACTTGCAGATAATAGTAACATAGATGCCTGTAACAGGATTAATAACAAAGTACTTTTCATCTGGGGATTTAAAACATCTTACATATATGAAGCTTCCCAGCAGTAGTGCAAGCTATTAAAAGTATTAATGGCTTTATTTAATGGAGGAATAATGTCCCACAGAGGAAGATTGTAATGAACTCCATGCATTTCTCTCCCAGAAGCTTCATTCTTCTTAACTATTTGGACTATCGTTTGTGACTGCTATTTGTGGTGAAGGAATGTAGAATAATAAAACATACAAAGAAAGGGGGCAGGTGATATGTGCAGAATTTCAACATTATACCTTGAAAAAAAAAAATTAAGAAAAACCTCTGGCAGGCAAGAAGACAAAAATTGAAGGAATGGGAGGGAGAATTCAAGGCTTTTAGTCATGTTTTGATTAGGTCACAATACCTCTGAAAACCAGAACTTGCACCCGAGGATTCACTGAGGTGTTGCTGCCCAAGAAACAGAACACAAAGTCTTGCTGTCTGTGAGGCTGAGTTGCAGCATTTCTCCACAAGTTATTACTGCTCATCACTCAGAAAACTGCACCTGCAGGTGCTGCTGGAGATGGTGATGGAGAGAGACTCCTTAGAGATTTCAGCCCTGGCGGGAGAAATAGGAGTGGCAGGGCTGTAGGCATGGCGGGGTGTGCAGCACTAATCGTTATTTTTTTAAAATGCAGATTTGCATGTCTAAAGTTGTCCAGTATGCCCAATAGCTAAGATTCTTGTTGCACTGAAAATGAGAAAATGCATGTAATCGTTTGGTTTTGAACAGTTCCTATGCCCACAGATTATACCCCACTCTACTAGTTTCCCAGGAAAAAAGGAGAATTCCTTTCTTAAGAGGTTCATACGTCAAATAGGGAAGAAGGTATGGTAGAAAAGACCTACGTATCTCATTTATGATGGAAAGTGGAGGAAGAGAGAGAGTGCCCAGCTTACGGGTGTAGATCAGATGTCACAATCTTTAATACTGTATTTCAGCCATGTGCTAGTGGGAATTACTTAAAAATTCCCATCTCAACAGTCGGTTTCATGCTTAAAGCCATAGTCTTCTTCGCTGTCCATCACATTCAATAATTCTCCCTTGGGTGCTTTCAGTATTTCCGCTTCTGTTTTAATGGATAATTCTCCTTAGTCCTTTTTCAGGTCACCAGTGCTAGGTATTAAACAAGCCAGGAAAGGAAAGAACTTGCCTCATCCCACTAAACACGTCCTTCAAACTCAGTACGGTGTGGTTTGTCGCTGCACTGCTTTTATGCTCCTTCAGTGAGCTGTTGGTCTCCGTGGTGGTTTTGTGCACAAAGTGAACTGGGTTAATTTTTCTGAACATTTCTGCACGGCACTTTATTAAAAGCTTGCTGAAGACTAGGTATGCTAATGACAAACACATCAAAAATGTATGGCACGTGGAAAAGACAGCTACTTCAGCTGTAAAAATACATTAAATGTTTCATTTAGAATATGCAGAATAGAAAAGTGCAAAGACGGGGCTTCCTACCAGATGCTTTTGATAAAGCTATAAACAACCAAATGCAAATGGACTGTTGTGAATGATTAAGATATAATGCTCCTAATGTTTCAGTAATTAAAAATGCATCCTGTGTTGTTTACAGGAGAGTTATTATATGTCTTCCCAGCTTAAGTCAGTCAAAGGTCTCTGCTACATTTCCCTGGAGCATTCCTAAGCAGCAGTGCTTAGCTTCACTACCCATTTCAATTTTGTGTATACTGAATTAATCACTTAGAAGGTTGATGCCTGGTTACCAGGAAGTTTTATAAAGATTAATATTTTATTGAGCTTTGAAGAAATCTGAAGGCCTGTATAAAAAGAAATTAAAGAAAGCCTGGTGATTTAGTACAAATTTAATTCATTGATCTGTTTTTTAAGTCTGAATAGTCATGGGATATAGCTGCTTGTGCTCTTAAATCGGATTGCATCTAACAGTACATTTCGGTTGGATAAATTAAAGTTGATAAATTCCCTGGTTTATAGCAATTTCAACATTTGAAAAACAAGAGAAAGATTCTTTGTTATCTCTCCCTCGCAAACACTGCTGAGCACAAGCTGCTGAGGAGGTCAAAACTGTTGTTTTCAGGTTCCTTCTAGAGCCAGCCAGCCAGCACTAAGTGGCGTCTGTGAATTACAAATCACAGAATCACAGAATGGCAGGAGTTGGAAGGGACCTGTGGAGATCATTGAGTCCAACCCCCCTTCCAAAGCTGGATCACCTAGGGCAGGCCACACAGTTCGAAACTTCAGTTATTCCCTGCCTGCGTGGTGGGTTATGAGGAAAGGCACTGTAGAGTGTTTACGCTACTTATTTTGACTCGTTTCTAATGGGCACTGGATTTTTTTTCCTTCCCCTCTTTTAGACCCGGATACAGAAGTTTGTCTCCATGCTCTGCGGCTCCTCCAGTCTGTGATTCTGGAGCCAGAAGTATTAGCCAAGTCAGCCTCTGAGATGCGGGATACTTTGCCACTTCAGCGTATCATTGCACTGTCAAAGAGCCGCAATGCAGATCTGCAAACACTTGCAAAAGAACTACTTGAAGATCTTAAAATACTTGAATATGAGGCATAGAAGAGCTCTATGACACCAACTGCTTACGTCTTTCCTATATTTTTATGCTGCAAGAGTTGTTGGGGATGGGCTTGACTGAAAAAACCCTCTGCCTAAGTTCCTCTGACAAAATCCTTTTCGGAAATTAGGTAACTCAGCTAAAATTATACTTGGAAAGATGTGTTGGGTTTTAGCTGCCCAAATATAGTCTTAGGTGATCTGGTAGAGATGGGGCAGACTTAATTTCTTTGAGTAGGATTTTGTTGATACTGCGTTTCCAAAATGATCCAGGTTATGTTGTCTGTTTGCCATGTATAGGGAGTAAAGTAGTCTTCTCACTCATTGATGGTGCGTGGTTTATTGCAACGGTAAATAATCCTTTTGGTCCATCCTTAAGGATTATTGTACTGTAAGGAGAACTTCGTTGCTTTTCTTAACTCTTCGGTGTTGGAATGCATCCCCAGTTCCAGTTTTATTGTTGTTATTTCTCACCTCTCTTTTTCTATTCTAATAAAAGAAAACTTAAATTCTCTAGCGTGTAATGCATTTTGCTTTCAAAATTCGCATTCAGATTCACTTGAACTGCAAGTCGACCTGGCCTGTGGCTGCCAGGCATACTAGAAACTGAGCCATTGTTTTTTCAAAAGCCCTGAAAAAAGGAAATTAATTCCTGTTGTCAGTGGTACCTTGTTGTGCATTGAAGAGCCTGAAGTGAACTGCTTCTCTGTCATGAGCAGCATTGCATTCCCTCACAACGGCGGTGTTTGTTAGAGCTTCTTTGTACAGCTTGCTTACCTCAGTGGTAAATTCAAACATTTGTGTGGTTTGTATTGGTAGAATTTACATAGTTTTTTAGAGAAAGAAAAAAAAAAAAGCATCCATTTCCATAAGACGGAAATGCAGCCAGTTTGGTGATGCTATTGAAGGGAATAGCAAATGTGAAATGCAATGTTGCGGTAGCAACTTTTTCCATGCTAAAGGTATGGTACCTCAGCTGTGAACATAACGCGATAACAAAATACGAGGTGGAATTCTAATCCAAGTGTGTAGAAAACACAAACTAAGCTTCATAGTATTTACATATTGTGACCGGCAAACAGTTTTAGAGGGAGACCATTGTAAAATGCATTAGGCTGTTTGCAGAATGATGAATGTTCAGAGTTAGAAATGTAACAAATCAGCTTAAAGTCGCTTTATATAATGGGCTCAAATGCTACAGACAGTAGCAGTCTGGTTTGGGACCGCCTAAAATGAAGATTAAGATACAGATCTTATATGCATGAAAGGGTTGCATGGGATTCTGTCGTATCTGAGTCAACACTACAGTGGATTTTACCAAGTGCACAGTTTTGGAAAGCTTTAAATCTTCTTTATAGGATGCTTTCTTTGGATTTGTTTTCTCATCCTGCTCTCCTCATTAAACCTCCTAGAGTTTAATCCTAAAGGGATCAAAATGATAATCCATAATTTCTTGGTATATCAATTCATGAAAGTGTTCAAGTTTAAGAAACGCTAAAGGGCATCTGCTTTACATTTAATGGGTATCTGTTCATGAAGGTCTTTTCCCAAAATTTTGGATGCCAATAAATAACTGAAAAAGTAAAAGGTGGTTCTGTGATCAGAAGAACTGGTGCAGCCTCACATCCTATGGGTTTGAGATATTTGTTGAAAATTTTCCTGTCCTTCCTAGCCCTTCTCCCGGAAACCAAGTCCACCCAAGGGTCAGCATGGAGTGCATGGCTGAGGATGGTGGATGCTCGTGCCCAGGTTAGTAAGCTGTGGTGATGGGACGGTGAGCTGCTGCCAAGCAGAGTGTACAGCACTCTGCCAGCTTTGCCCTCATGAAGGTTTTAATTTAGGTCTTTTTTGCTGTTACTCTAGCTGGTCATGGAGCCTGAGGGAGCTTAATTATCTGTGGGAAGTCTCCTTCTGTCAGCTTTGCTTGGAGCTGACTGACATTTCAGTGTTCTGAGAGGGACTGACATCTCATTTCCATGTGATATCAGGAAACAAAACACTTGGGACTATTCATTTTAATTGTGTGTCTGCTGACACGGTCAGTACTTAAGAGCCATGCTGAAGCGGGTGATCAGAGACACTAAGTTTTCCCCAACAAGCTGCTCAGATCTGATGATAAGTCTTTGAGTATCTCCTAGGTGACTATTTTCAGGTGTAGCTCACCAGGACTGTTTCTTCAGAATCACACCATCAATGATCCACTGACCTCGATAAAGTCTTTTTTTCTGTACTAAGTGTTTCATTGTGCAGGACTGATAAGTAAGAAAAAGTCACCCTACCTGGGAAACACAATTTGTTTTCAAAAACACCATAGAGTGAAAACATCAGACGTGTCAGAGAGAACCTGTGACAAATAGGCCTCTAGGAAAGTCTTCATGTTTTCCCTAAATTTACTTTGCATAGATGTTAGTAATTGACGCTATAGTTTTAATTCTTTATCTGGTTTTATGGAAAAGAAAACATTTGGAAGGAACTTGTTATCACAGGGAAGCAAATTCATAATACTTTTTGGTTTGAAAAAAAAAAGGCCACTGGAGTCATTATACTGAAATAAGACAAGTGGATAGAAGGCAGGGATAAGCCCCCTTCATATTTTAGAGTGTTTGAATTTTCAGAGGATTGGAGCACCTGTACTATGGGGATAGGCTGAGAGAGTTGGGATTGCTTAACACGGAGAAGAGAAGGCTCTGGGGATACTATTGCAGCCTTTCAGTATTTAAAGGGAGCTTACAGGAAAGATGGGGAGGGACTGTTTACTAGGACTTGTAATGATAGGATGAGGGGTAACAGCTTCAAACTGAAAGCAGATAGATTAAATTAGAAATTGGGAAGAAGTTCTTCACTGTGAGGGTGGTGAGACACTGGAACAGGTTGCCCAGGGAAGTTGTGGATGCCCCCTCCCTGGAAGTGTTCAAGGCCAGGTTGGATGTGGCTTTGAGCAACCTGACCTAGTGGGAGGTGTCCCTGCCATGGAACTAGATGATCTTTAAGGTCCTTTCCAACTCAAACCATTCTATGCTTCTATATCTTTCTGATGGTTTACGTGTTGGAGATGTCATGGTAGGATTCTCCTACACCTTAGCATCTATCATAAACTAATGATTTGGACCCCCCAGTCAGCAGCATCAGTACCTTCTTTATGAGAGTCTCATGCCTATCAGCTGTAGAGGGAGCTCCAGTGTCTTGCTGAGACAAGGTGCCCACTGTGTCACTTAGATGGCTAAAATTAGGTGAGACGGTTCCTACCCTTTGGTGTCTATTTTACAATAATAGATACAGAGCAAGTTTTCAGGTTACGCTACTGATGGCAGACAGTGTTTTGGAATCCAATTTCTTGCTAAGCTTGAGTAGTTCCTGTTTGGAGGAGAAGAGAGTTTAAAGTTTTAATTTGTCCTCATGTGACTAGTGCCAGAAAATAGGCTGCTAGGTAACTCTGAACCTCCTTGAGTCTTCACTTTGCCTTGAAACACATTTTTTCATCAGCTCACGAATAAAAGGAAGTAGTGCTCCAAAAACTTAAAGCATGTCAAAGCTTTATTTATAAAGTTGGATAGTGGGTGATGCACAGAACACAATCTGATGCTATAAGGTGCTGCTGCAGTTAAAGACTGGCTAACATATGCATTATAAGTCTCTGGTTTTCCTTTGCTGTAAAGTTTTGCTTCAGTCTAAAACTGTGGGCCATAAGAAAGTTTTACTGGTTTCAAATCAAGAGTTCAGTGCACGCTTTGGAAAACACAGACTTTAGAGTGTTGAAAAGTTTGAGATACTTCTGTGTAATAATTGATTAATTGCATTACTGGTATGCAGGAGAAAAGGCGTCTCACACAGCCAAAGCACGAGTTTCACGAGACCTGCTCAAAGTTCGGAGTTAATCTGTTGTTGACATTTCCTGTCTTGCACAATCACGGAGTTTCTCTGAAGAAGAAAACGTGAGTTTGAGATTATCAGTTACTCCCGATCAATAGCCATATAACTGAAAGCAAAATTTGAGTGATGCGAAGATATCTCTTAAGATTAAAAATCTGTTTTAAAAATCCTTAGAAGAAAGCACCTGTTTACTTCACAGTATCAGCTTCACACTTAAAATTGAACTTTACTCCCTTTCAGTTTTGCATACTGCGTATAGAGCTGCTGAAATGATGTCCATTTCCTGATGGTCCTGGGAAATACTGGCTTTTCATATTTGATGTTGACAGTCAATGAGATGCAAGGGAAAAATAAATGAGGATCTCCTAAATTTATTTCCTGTAACTTCAGAAGCTTAGCTATCTAAGGTACTGCCCCACCACTTCTTCATGTGGTATAGGTTAATGTTTGGCCTGGTCTATGAGGTGGCTGAAAAGAAACTGGAAAACTTCAGTAGAAGGAAGCAAGACCCAATCTGAAGGCAAACCTTCCTCAGTGTATCTGCTCCATGCCTTGTGGCAGGCATGGCAGCGTGAGTGGCCTAGCATGTCTGAAGGGGACTTTGAGATGGTGGATGAGAATGGCAACCATCTGCCCAGTTCCTGAGGGAAGTTTGTGTTTGTTGCTGGCCTGCTCCCAGGAGCTCATGACAGAAGTGGTGAAGTAGAGTTCAAGACACATCATCCTGTTATGGTTGTTTAAGAGAGGAAATAAGTCAGAGGAAAAATGGGAGAGGGTTATGATGTGGTCGTATGTCCACGAGTGAACTTTCAGATGATTCAATTTCGGCTGGTCGCACCATTGATTCAGCTGCTGCTCCTTTGGGTTAACATTTGCACTTGTGATATGCACTGATTAGCACAAGTTGGACTTCAGAATTGATAAGATTTTACAAGTCTTGCAAATGTTGTATGATTCATCTCCTCTCGTGCTTCCAGTCCTGCAAGGATGCTGGAGGTGAGGAGAAAGGAGTTTTACTGGGGAATAAAGGACTTCAGTTTCCTCTGTTATTCCTAACCAATGCATCTGCTACAAGTTGAGATATGCAGAGCATGGCTGCCCTTTCCCTTCCCTTCCCAGCATCTAATTTGCAGCTGCATCTGGCTGTGCCTGTGTTGTTTTGTAGCTCATTTTCCCGATTTCCGTGCAGGAACTTCTGCAACTGCTAGTTGCTTCTTGTACATGTGAGTTACAAGTTACAGCTGATAATGAGTAATCAGAAAACTCTTGAGGTCATACAGATTTTAACTTCTCCAATGTTTTATGATGACCTTTACAACCTATAACTTGCTCGGTCGGAAACCTTGAAAAGACTTTGACCAAATTATAGTTCCGCATGTAATTTATGGGACTATAATTTTTATTGTGGGCGTGACTGCAGTTAAAGGACTTCTGATGCCAGGTACTCGGTCTTTTTGAATGTGTGTGGTTTTCATTTTCTGTGCTGTTGGGCTGCAGTAGCAAGAGGCAGCAATCACCACGGCAAGGCTGGTGTGGGCATCGGCAAGGGCTGGGAAAGGGCAAGATGTTGTGTGACCTGGGTGGTTCTGCCAGGTGGATGGGGAAAGTCACGTCCAACTGAGCTGCATAAGTGGCTTTCATGCCATCTGGGTTTGAGACAGAGAAATGGGTTGGGTGTTAGGAAATCAAGTGAGCTGTTTGAGTTTCTCTGCAGAAAGATAAATGCCTCCTTTCTTCTGTAGCTGGATTGCTGCTAGGGTCAAATAAACTGCAGTAGTCACCTTGTGTTAGCACAAGACAGAAAATGAAGAGTGTAGGGCAAAAAGCCTAGTTCTTGTGTCTGCACACCTTCCTCCTGAGCAGGATCTGTGGTGTCCAGAATCAATTTCAAGGGCACTTTCGCTTAGCCATGGCATGTGCAAAAGCTGACTGATGCAACCAGCCCCTCGCTGTCTGACAGCGTACTGCAGCTTTACCACACAGCTTGCTACTGTGGTTCCTTTGATTTTTT
>WEIS01086797.1:0-19210 GCA_013389965.1 Todus mexicanus
CATCCCCAAGCACCACATCTACAGAGCCCTTACCATCGTAACTTGTAAGTCGTAACTGTGGAGAGACCCAGAGCAAAACAGGGCTTTAGAAGATGCCATGAAGGTTACCAGTGAAGTTCTGGCATCCTCTGTCACATTAAGGTAAACTTTATAAACTTGCAGGGAAACACTTCTAAGCAAAAGCAGTGTAGGAGTTCCTCAGCTGTCACAAGAGGCATGAACCCGCTGAGATACAGGCTCCTCCCATCAGTCCCGTCCTTCACTCATCGCTTGTTGGTATCGCTGTGATTTCTGGTTAGCAGCTACAGCACAGGCGTGTAAACAATAACTCCTCTCCTCCTGGTACTCAGCTCGCAATTACCATGGTGGTTTTCCCCCCACAACTTTCAACAAGTTCAGCATGTTACATGTATTTGATTAGTTCAAGCCAGACTCTTTCTGGGGCAGGAGAGGAGTGTCAAACTAGGATTGACTCCGTCAGACTCTGACAATGACCTAGGAAAACCAGCCAAGCCTCCGTGCCTCAGTGCCCGCTATCTCTATCCAGTTGAAAGTTGGGAGTCTCATTTATTGTGCTGAATAATGTCTCTGTAATTCAAGTGAGCGATTCCAAGGAGTGCAAAGCACTGTTGCGGACACCACCTTCCTACCCTCTTCACTACAAGGCACACTGCAGCTGCCTGCCATCCTTCCTTCCATACTTACTTTTGAGTTCTTCTGAAGACACCGCGTACGAATCCCTCCTGCAGTTAATGATGCAGCCACAGGGCAGGTGGATCCAGCGTTCGGAGAGGACAAATACTGGGGTGACTGTGGCAGCCAGCAAAGTCAGCAGGAAGCTCAGTGTCTCAAAGGAGAGGTTCTGAAATCCAGTGATGTGCTGGACAACCATTTGTATCTGAAAGGCAGAGTATTTTGAAATTTAAATCGCTGCAGACACGAGACACTTCCTGGAATAAAGAGAACATCTCCCCATGACTATGACACAAGTCAAAGACACAAGTAATCAGTCCTGTTTGCTGAGCCTCACAACTTTGTCTCTAACAGGGAGTGAGGCAAGCACACTGACAGAGGCTGTCCTCCTCATTCTGCACTTCTAAGAAAAACCCTCACTTAAGGCCAAGGGAGTTGCCTGAGCACTATTAGAACACGCAACTCCCAATGCCAGCAGCTCGAAGAGCCTGCTAGCTCAGTGTGTCCTGCACGGCTCCGAGGAGCCCACCTCCTGACGGGCAACAGGAGCCAGGGCTTGCAGCACCCTGGGCCGAGCTGCAGGCGCTCTGTAATGCTCTTTCCTGAGACAGCAGCTCAGGCGCCGGGACCATACCCATGCCGGGCACAGGGGTAACGCTGCCCCAAACCCACGTTCCATGTTCTCAACAGGCTCCTTTCTAACCCTGCATGTATGTGCCTGTCTCCAAATACACCAGTGCATGCACAGGAATGGCACGTAGCACTGCCTCCCAGCACCCCCCGGTGCTACAGAGATTGCAAAGGTGAAGCAAATCTCACTTTTCTATCAAACTCCCATTCTGGAACCCGTCTGGCAAAGGAGATGACCCCCAGCTGTGAGGAGGGGCACAAGAGCTCAGCTCAGTACAACCCCCAGAGCCCGGAATGCTCAGCAAATGCCTGTCTGACGGCTGCCAGTACACAAGGGCGGACCTCATCAGCCCCATGTTCAGGTGGTGCCAGTGGTGTGAGGATGGAGTAACACACCGATGGATCGGGCACTGCCAGAGCCGCTGCCAGCCAGTTAAATTCCTGTGGTGACCCAGACCGGCTTAAAGCACTTGTGCTGGCACAAACTCCACTGGAAGGAGCAACTGCAGTAGCTACAGCTCATCTGCTGCGATACACGGCGCGCCAGCTCCCACCCCACTGCCATGTAAGCAGCCATTAGAAAGCAAAGCAGTCTGACAGTTTACCATCATCGGAAGCCAGAGGACGACTTTTGTCAATGCAAGAATCAGGGAGAATCGTTTCTGGGCGAAGCCCACGGTGAAGCTCCTGCTCTGAAAGCCGTTCGTGCTGCGGGGCTGGGGTGCATCGCTTTCAGCCACACCTTTCCTAAAAACCACCTCCGAGCCTGGACACTCGCTCTGGAAATGCTTCAGGGGTTTATCCGCCGGGTCCACGGGTGACAGAGGAGGGGTGGCAGAACCGCAGCCCGCTGGCGTCCCAGGGGAGGTGTAGCCCCGAGAGATTTCCTGGTAATCGCCGTGCAGGAGCTGTCGCTCGTCTGAGCACAACAGCTGGTAACTTAGAGGAACAGACAGCACCGTGAGGAGGCAGAAGCACAGCAAGTAGACAATAAATAAAAACAAGATGTAGGAACTGGCACAGTCAGTGAAGCAGCCCCAGAAGGTGGGGATATAGCTGCCCCAACCACAGAGAGGCAGAATGGAGATCAGCAAACTGACAATCCAGATGGTAAGAATGGCCCATACCATGCTCACTCGTGGCTTGGAAGTGCTGCCGCTCAGTGTCTCGGTTTTGTTGATGGTGTAGAAGTTGTAAGAAACTATAAGAGACCCTTTCAGGTTGCTAGAAATGCCCTGGAATAAATATATAAGCGCTGAGGTGGTGCACAGAGGCTGCGGGAGGCCATCGCTTGACCACTGGGTGAGCACGAACATAATCACTGGCACAACGCTGATCAAATCATCTATTGACAGAGAGGTGACAAGCACCGAAACCGCCGTTTTGGTTTGCATTTTCAGCAGGGAAGCTAGCGAATAAATGCTGCCCAGAAGTGCTGTGAATGCGATGATAAAAGTCAAGCAGAAAAGAAAGACATTCAAAGTTCTCTGCCCACCAGGTTTATCCATAACGCCGCGATTTTCAGCGAAGAAGCTCGTCCCATTCAGTGACAAATTACTGGGCGATACCGGCATTGTCCTTGGCTATTTTTTTCCTTTGCCTCCTCACTGACTCTGCAAGTTCTCCCTAGCTGAAACCAGAACTGTTAGCTCCACATCACAAGTTTTTTTGTTTTCCTAGACTCTCTTTTGTGGCATCCGATGAAGAAATATTCAGGTGAGAGCACCCTTGATAACCAGAACATGTCGCGCTCTTGAAAAATCAGGCAACAATGAAGTATCAAAGATCCTGCAAACAGATGCAGTTCTCCATGATCCTCTCCGTGCTGGAAGATGGTTAAACGAGGCTCTTCAGCTAATAACATGCCATTCACTTTTGACAGCCAGCAGGCAATGTGCCTTACTCACGAGTTCCGGGGAAACGAAGGCAGAATATCAGGCATGTTCAAGCTCTAGTAGCTCGGGGAGAAACATAGTGGAAAGGAGAGGTTGGTGGATTCACCCTGCGCTGTTCTGAGCTGCAGGAGGGAGGAGTCAGATGCGAGCAGGATAGCAGAGGCGAGGGGAGCCAGGATCTTCTCAGCCGAGCTGCCTCTTAGCTGGATCAGAAGGCTGAAAGAGCGTCCCCGCCAAGCCACACCTCCGATGCCGACACCGAAATCCAATGCAAATACCCAGATCTGATGTCAGCCGTAATTGTCACTCCCGCGAAGCCCAGGGATGCTCCGGGGCTGGGCATCGCGAGCCAGAGCGCCGCTCTTATTCTTTCGCACTTCTGTACTCCAGGCTTAGCGGGAGGAAAAGCCGCAGGAGCCGTTATGGAGATGGAACACAAGGGGTGTGTCTGCTCTGCCTTCATGTGCTCCTGTGCCCGCAGCAAGTGTGCGTGTGCGTATGTGCCTGCACGGTGCAGCGATGCCAACCCAACAGCAACCGAGTGACGGCCTCTCGCTAAGGCCAGGGACCTGCCCTGCCCCAGCCAGGTGCTGCCTGCCCATGGGATCCCAGCTCAGGCAGGGGGTTGTAGAACTTCCATTCCCAGCATGACTCGAAGTGGAGCCGCATCGCATGCTGCCAGCCTGCTCTGCTCAGCGCACGGTGAGAGTCCCAGCCAAGTGCGTTTTGGCACGTTACGAATGTTCTCTCTTGAGGAAGCACAATACTGGTGAAACTCAGGAGCTGACAGAATTTCCAACCCGCAGGTGTTAAGGGGACAGAGAGGTGCAATGAAATCTCCTCAGAGGACTCTGCCTCTCTTCTCGTTTTGGCACCACACTGAGTTCAGATACACGATGGGGATGCAGGACAAATATTTTCTGATTAAGGGTAGTAGTGTAAGGTTGCTGTGATTACTTGCTAGTCTGGTTAACATTACAAATCCCCTCAGTCAGAAATCTGTTAACAACCTGATCCTTGCTCAATCCCACCTGCTGTGAAATGCATGAGCTGTGTCAAGCCACCAGCGCTCGCTCGAGTGCTGCCCCTCCTGCCAGGGCAGGGCAGGGCTGGAGGCAGCGATTCTCAGGGGCGCTGGAGCCCCAAACAGGACAGGCAGCTGAAGAGACTGCACGGCCACAGCCCTGCCCTGTGACAAGAGCCCTCCTTACCAGGAGCAGAGCTCAGGGCAGTGACAGCTCACCCGCACAACCCCTCCTTCCTTCCCGACACCGAGCTGCCCAGCCGTGTCATCAGGAAGGCTGGAGCCCCCAGGACAGGCTGGGGCTTCCATACCCAGCCACGCTCTCTGTACAGCCACAGAACTGTGCTCACTACAGGATCTGTCGGAAAGCCACGCTCCTCCCATGCAGCCTGGCCAGGAGCCTTTGCCTCTCCATTCTCCTTTTCGTGTTGCAGCTGCTTCATTTTTGAGGGTTCTGCACTATTTATCAGGACCAACTGTCAACCCTTGTGTCAGAAATCTGCAAGAGAGAGGAACATCCATCCTGCCTTCCACACACGGCCCAGTCCTGGATCCAGACCAACCGTCTGGCCTTTAACTATACAGGATTTTACTTGGCTTTTCTGATTTATCTGTACTGCTGGAGTATTGATTGATAATCCACTGTGCCAGCTAAAGGCCAAGGCTCATTTCCTTCTATTTACAAATCACGGCCACCTCTGCCCTGGCAAGTCAACTTTGAATTAAGAACAGTGTTCTGCATCTCAAGATTAACAGTGTGAGCCTGGTCAGCAGAACAGTCAGGAGATAAGAAGAGGAAGAAGCATCATTCACCCTTGTTTGGACCTTAATTTTTCAGCCTGGCTTCCTCAGGAAACACACGACCGCGCTGCCTGAGTGCGGATAAACGCCTTTGCAGGTCTCTCTTCCCTTCCCCATGCCTCAATCCCTTCTGACAACATGATCGTTTTTATCTCAACCTGATGGTGTCAAAGCTCTGGAGCTCCCAGAAGTTTTATGAAGCGAGCAGCCGAGCAGAGGAGACAGCTGGCGGCAGGCTGCAGCAGGGCTCCCTCTTCGCTGCCAGCTCGGCAATGCAGAGCAGAGGCTTGACAAATGCTCCAGCCAGGAAGAAAGCTCCAGCGGGAAGGGCAGTTCATCTGGATGCTGAGCTGCAGGGAAGGCGTGTCACTCCCTCCAGCACGTCTCAGTACTTCCTGGGCTGGGATCAGCTTTCATTCTTAAATTCCCCGTTTCCATCGCCTGGGTCATCACCATTTGCTCTTAGCCCTTCACTTCTCTTTCCGTCGCTACATCCTCACCACCTCCTCTCCCACTCACCTCCCAGGAGGCTGAATGAGCAGACCGGGAAATTTGGTTTCAGGAGTTAGGATGAAGTCAAATTTTGATGCATGAAGATTGAAAGCTCTGGAACCAAATTCTGTCTCTAGAGGACTCAGAACTTGTCTCTGCTGCTTTTACCTGTACCAACAAAGCCATTCTCTTTCCAGCACTGCTCTGTTTCTTGAAAAGATCCCACCATTCACCACATACTTTTGGCTCAGTTCTGCACATGCCGAAGCAAGGAGGTTTCGTTTACCAGCTTTGGTGAAATATGAGCCACAAAAGCCCAGCAGGGCTTTAAGATTCCAAGTTTGCTACCAAATTACAGATATTTGAATTCCAGGAAAAACAAGACAACAAAGGTATAAATATTTCCTAGAATTTTCAGCACACTAATAATGAACCTTTCTTCTTTGATATTGCAGTTTGATCTTTCCCAGTAGCGGTATTTAAAACTGCTAATTTGCGGAATAATTGTTATTATTAAAAAATTGTCAGATTATTCGTATGGAGTAATAAAAGATCCATCAAGAGAGGAAGCGCGGAGCCGCGCCACTGAGCAACAAGCATTTCCTTAGTGATTCTAGTTAAGAAAAAGAACTCATGAATACTTTAATAAGATTATGAATGAAAACCTCCTAAGCAAGATAAAATTACATTTAGAAAACAGCCTTTCAAAGGCAGTGACAGGTCCAGCCTCTCTGATCTGCCATTTCTGAGACTCAGATTGCGATAAAAAGGCTGCAGGACCCAGGCTTGGTGCCAACATAAACTGGACAGTGTGTGTCAGCAAGATACTAAGATCCTACGGAAAAGCCTCGCCAGAAAAACCTGACTTCATCAGGCTGGATGGAAGCCACGCATCACTCCTCTCCCAGATTAAGGCTTCAGAGAAAAGGAAGAATGCTTGAGAAGTGCATTAGATTACTTTCAAACCCGGAATCTTTTCAATTTGTATGTTTACCTTGCCCCGTGGGACTGATGACAAACCCAGCTGCGAATCGTTCCTAGGGCCTGAAAAAAATTTGCTTAGAAAGAAGCAGAAGTTTGATCACTGACTTTTTCAGTGTGTGGCTTTGCAGCAGTCAGCCTGCTTTAGAACATCGCTGCAACGCTTGCCATGAAAGAAATCAAAGAGTGTATTTTTATGCCTGTGTGTAAATACCCAGCACAGTATCAGAGTGGCCATCCCAGGTTCAGCAAAGCTTTATTGTAGCCCTTCAATGCTCAATGAATACCAAGGTTGTTTTTTCAAGAGTTATTTTACATAAACCGTATTTGGTGAAATCGTTTACCAGAAGCCTGCGAACTAGTACTGAGTACTAAGGATTAGATGAGTACTAATATTTAGATACAGTAATAACAGAGGAAAAAAAAAAAGTCTCTTTGTTGAAATCCATAGTCACTTCTATGCAGTTGTGCATTCAGAATGCTTTAAATTTAGGTTACCCTAATTAATTGTTTTCAAGTAAAAAAACCATTCAAGACAGAGTCATAATATTGACTGTAAGGAAGCAGCAACCTGGGAAAACTCTTCTGCGAACACGTGGAATTTAAAAGGAATATATCCACCTAAGGAGTCCCCCGGGCCGTGCAGTTTCCCACAGACTGATTTTCAGCCAATTATGCCTAAAATGTTGAGCTTTGGTTGGTATATTATAAATACCATGCAAGAAATTCCTTGAAGACTCCCCTTACATCTAGCCAGCAGTTTGCCTTTCTCATACGCTTTTTACTGTTGGTTTTGGTTTGCTAAAGTAATGCTGAATGAATAACAGAAATTTCCTGCCATTCAGATGTTTCTGTGCAAACGCTCCCTCAGAGGCAGCGAGGAAACCAACGACTTTGTCTGCTCATCGTGCTTCTCTCCAGCAAGTACACAAGTGAGTTTTCTGGATTGAAACAGGAACAACACACACTGATAATTGCTCAAGGTCAGGCTCATCATCTGTTCCATAATTGAGTTTTAATGTGAATGATCAGTGAAATATTTAACACCTTTACTTGAATCCACAGCAGATGACGTATTCACCCCAGGAATCACAGACTGGTTGGGGTTTGAAGGGACTGTTCTCAGCCTTATGCACTAACAGATTTTTGACTTCCACTCTCTTAATTTTATTCTTTTTTCAGTTATGTTTTCATAGATTTTCCATTACTCTCTTCTCAATGACTTTTGGTCTCTCTCCTCCATTTCATTTCCCCACAGATCTAGTCCTCTTCTTTTGTTTGTTTCTTGGCAGTTTTTCAGCCTTTCACCTTCTCTGTTCTTTCTCTGCCTCTTTATTATTTATCTTTTCTTCTCTTTCTCTGTTCTCCACATTCCAGCTCACCACATTCTATATTTCATGGCACTGGACAACCTTATGACAATCTAAACCTCATGACACTCACCTGCACAGAGAGACTCTGCAGTTACCTTTGGTCAGTAACTGGTGACGTTCCTCCTCAATTAGATGATTTACAACAAAATATTACAAAATTAGAACCCAACACCACGCACTGCGTGCAATTCTAGAACGAGAAACTGGGTAAAATGATTTATAGCCTTATTCTGCAACCCTGGGTGCAGGGACTGCGCTGCCATCCCTCCTGAATTCTTTAATTTAAATAAACAAGATTACTCATTTCAGTACGGCTTGCAAGGTTGAGACTATCGCATCTGTGCATCGGGGAGGAGGAATACCACTCTCTGCTACACGTGGAATTAAACTGTGTGACAACCATACCAAAAATCAACCATCCCGCAAAAAAGAAACAGCTCTTCCTAATCATCATACTTATTTAAAGAAGCTGTAAGAAAAGGTACAAGGTTTATATTAGTAAACATGATTTTCTGATGTGGATAAAGAAGTGAAACATTCAAGGTAGTCAGACTTCATAAAAGCATGGCTGAGGTAAGAGGATAAAACCAGAAAAGATCAAGCTTATTGCAGAGACTTAGGCCTGTGGCTTTGGAGCTGACTCAGACATTTCTTTGATTTAGAGCATTGTTATGATGCCAAACTGGCAAAATACAACATTAGAATACAACAGTAGTTAAAGCCAAGAACTTTTTTGCAGTCTTATTTAATCACAATGTTGTAATGCAAAACTTGAAACGATCACAGGAGTGTCTTTAAGAGCCCTGGAATACCTGGAGCATCCTGCTGGGCACTGCAGGTCATGGGGGCAGTCCCGCTGGAGATGGGGAGATGCTCTTTAATCACAGTCAATTGAACATCACCCAAAAAAATCACAGGAATGTGACGTGACCAGAGACATCTTGGCTGGAATTTAGAGCTTCTCACTTTTTATCAAACTGAAAATATATTTTTGTCCGTGAAGTGGCTAAAGAGGAAAAAAATCTGTCAGCAGTGGGGGTGACAACTGGCAGAGGACTCCCCACAAAAATCATCAGAGGGAAGATGAGAGAAACGCAACTGTGGTCACACAGTCACTGCTGAAGCAAGAACTGAGGCTGAGGGTTTCGAACAAGTAGAGAAAGACGAAAGAACCCGCGGTGAAAATCTACTTTCTAAGGGGAGTGTGGAGTGTTTCAGGTTCCTGGCACGTTGCTCTGTAAGCAGGAGCCCTCCACTGGCACATCGCGCCCTGTGACTGAAATTTCTTCCCTCACGTAGCAGTGGCGTGTTGTGTTAGTCTGGGTTAAGGATGAAACAGCACCTTGCCTGCAGCCAAACAAAGTCTGCAGTAGAAGTTTGTAGAGAAAGTCTGGACAAATCCATTCATGTTATGAAGAGAAGGAGAACCTCAGCAAGAGAGCACCACAAGATGAGAGCAAGGAAACACACGGCGGCATTGCAATAAGGAAAACCACTTAATTACTGTAACTTCTGGTTTCACTTCAGTGTTTTGGTGAGAGTCTTCTTACTTTTTTTTTTGTTTGTTATAATAGAACCTAGAGAGACTTAAGGCACCAAGAAAGCACTAGATCATCTCCCTACCGTGAGACTCTGCAGCATGCTATTGGCATTTAATGAATCTGTCAGAGCAGTGCTTCATGTTTTGACCCAGACTCAACCTTTTGGGAGCTCAGAGCTTTCCAATTCAAGGACTTCCAGGAAGTTTTCTGGGTTTTTGGTTAGGAATATTATTTTTTTTTTCCAAAGAAAGTGGCAGAATCATAGTAAGGCGATTTAATTTGTTGGAGTCAAAACACAAAGTCAAGTGTTCTACCTTCAGCACAGACCCAGAGTACCTACAGAGAAGCTGTTGGAGTTATTTCAGGGCTACGCGGCGACAGAACACATCGACACTCTGGCCTCTCTGCAGCGCAACTGAGGATAAAATCAGCGGTTGGTCATTTACGTAGAATGTCTGGTTCCTTCCTTGGCAGAACAATCTAATGAAGTACAAAATTAATGGATGACGTAGCTGAAGTCCTGCCCCTGGAGTTTATGCTGCCCACGTATTACTCAACATAATTACGTCTCTAAGAATCACAGTTTTATTTTCTGATGCAAAAATTCAGGGAAATGCATTCATAGAAGAGTGAAGCAGTCCTGAAATAGATGCTGATAGCAGCCGATGCGGTGACGAAGGGCCTTTCCCAGCCCAAATTAATTGTCATTCTTGCATCTGATCCCTCCTTTTGACCTCCGTGAGAAGTTGTACACTATTCCGGCCTGAGCAACGCACAGGAATTTCTCACTCAAATTTCACCGAAATTATTCTGAGTCATCAAACACATCCCTGGTACCAAAATCATACAGTGTGTTTTAACAGGCTCTCTACTTTCAATATTTAACACTTGTATTTAGGTGGCAATTCCAGATTAAACGGGTCAAAACCAAGCAGTGCTCTGTGCTGTGCTCTAACAGTCTCTCAGCCAAGTGCTGGGCTGCAGCTTGGGCTTCAACACTCGCTGATGGGGAACAAATCATCCCGAGCTATTAGTGACTGTCTGGTACCCCTGGGAATCAGCTATTAGCACATCATCCCTGCAAAACACCAGGCACCAGAGCGTGCGTCTGAAGGGGGATTTGCCAGCAACAGGGAAGCATTAAGAACTCCTTCAGAGAGCACCCTCCAGAGACTCTGCTCCCGCCTCCCCCTGAACACCGAGCACTTTGCAGACACTCCTCAGCACCTTCCAGGTCTACCACTAAGCCAAGTGCTCCTCGGCAATACGGAGACGGAAGAGCTTTATATACGGGAGAAGGTTTTCCTGGAAGGTTTTCCTACTCCTGTCAGTGAAGCTGGTGAAGAAATGATGAAGACGGGCTGTGGTGCTGTGTGAGACGTGGGGGATTTAAACACCGCAATGAAGCCTCAGCAATACCGGCTGTTGATGCACAGTATCGCTACAGGTGATGTGACCTTGAAATATATAGAAAAAGGGTACTGGCAGGTCAAAGATCCCAGGGTAAGGTGCTGTATTGCTTCCTACAGGAGACACAAGAGACTAATTGTCCCATTCCATAGCACCATGCAAGGCACAGAATCAGGTCTGTCATTAAGGCAGCTCCTCGGGATCTTTGACAGGAGTGTGTTGTGCTGCAAAGGATCTGCTGGCTAAAAGGCATCAGAGGAGATCCTGTTCCAGTTCATTTGTTGTTTCCATATAAACAAAACAAATCCGAAAAAATCACAGGGACATTTGAAATCATGCTTGTCTTGTTTGTTTTTTTTTTCTCGATAGCTTTGAATACATTGAATCTCCCAAAGTACACACTTCCAGCCCTCGGAAGCTGTCCCTGCCTGGCAACACCAGCCGCAAAGATGCCGGTGCCTGCCTCTGCTGTCCCACCTTCTGGAGAACAGGCAGAAAACTCGAGGAGAAGCGTCTGACGGGGCGAGGTGAGGCGCAGGTGCCATGCAGGCACTCCCATGGTAACCGCGTATTTATGTCCTTCTTAATGGGCTGACATCGCTTGAACAGAATTACCGTACAGTTTTAAGCAGGTCAAAGTGGCTTTTCTTTTAATACCATTCTTGAAGAGATGTGAGTCAGTAATTATCCTTCCAGAAGAGAATGATAACAATAGGGGAGGTTATTATTTCCATTTGTATGGAATAAGTGCTGCACAGGCAGAGAGAGAGACAGCCCAACGTAAGAGCAAGATTTCACAAGCGGGGCGCCAGGAAGGATGAGGCAGTTGCAGAGAGACATTTTCCTACAATCTACATGTCCAAACACACAAGGAAATTCTCCCATTGTACATGCAGTAAAAATGTGCCATCAAGAAAGCCTGCAAAAGACCAGAACCTCTGGCTCTATCAGATGCGTCAAAAATGGCCGATTCAACTGAATTTTCAGTATTTCAAAATCAGCAAATTAACTCCAAAACCAGGAACTTCCCCCGAGAGTAATTATTTGTCCTTGTTTTGCAAAGAAAACAGAAAGAACATGAAGGTCAGAAAAATCATGCTGAGTTGTGATCCCTTATATTGTCTGATTGCTGCAAGTATTTCCCAGCCGGGAGTTCTGGATGAATTATCCCCTGCCCTCCTTCTTTCCCCACCTACAATGGGAAGAAACTGAATTTTCAGAGTAGCCAAAACAGATTTAACTATTTCTCAATTCAGACGTTTTATGGATCAAGAAAAGGACATTCATTTTATCAACAATAAGCTTGTTCTACCCTAAAACAAGTCTGTCGATAAGAAAAAAGGGCCGGTAAAACCTGTGCTGTTTTCGCTGCAATATTGGTGCAATATTCAGCTTAACTGTGTGGTCAGAGGGGCAGCTTCCTGTGGTGTGTGCCCACTAAGGAATAAGTGCAGGAACGCAGCCACAGGCAGACAATAAATATTAGTTTATATAAATATTATGAAGATATTTAAGAGTAACAAGACATTCAAGTAGCAAAGAAGAAATAAAAGAGCTACGATAAATTCCAGAAGCAATTACACCATAATCAGAAAGAACAGCAGTTAGTGTCATTTCAGAGCCAGAGAAAACAGCAAATGTTTTCCCGAGGCACCTGGAAGTTGCAAACCGAGTTGTAGTTAGAATAACAGAAGGAACACGGATACTGAAAACAAGCAAACACTTGTCTTCAACCTTTGGGCGTGAAGAAAGCTCTCCCCATCCATCTCGTCTCTGTAAGGACAGGCGGATGCGTCAGCGCCATGCACATGTGGAAGAGGCTGACATCAATGAGAAAGTCACAGTGGTCCCCTGGCAGCAGCTGGGCTGGGAGCTGGGGACGCTGCCTGTGCCCGGTGACAAACGCAGCTGAGCTCACATCCCGCGGCTGCTCGAGGTACACGGCTGCCCAATTCAGTTATGCCAGGAGCGTTTCCTACAGGACACACTAAGTGCGAGCTACTCAGCAGCAGCACCGCAACGCTATTTAATCCTGTCTCGGACCCATTAATTTAATTAACGGGAATAATCTGCAATCATACTGTGCAGAATTCTGTCTCCTTCAAATCCAATTTTAGAAGCTGTGAACCATCTGGAGGAATAAAAGATGAATTTGGGTCCTTGAGCTTACGAGAAACAATATGCCTCTTGTGTTCAACAGCGTAGCTGGCAAGAGGCAAGCGAGCAGTGGCTCCCAGCGTCCAGGAGTGCAAAAACCTGATGTGCAAAGGGCAGAGCAGCTTGGGCAGAGCAGCTGAGGCAGCAGGCTGGCCCGCAGGGTACCCCTCTCCTCCTCTCTAGCAGCCAGTGCTGCCTTCCGAGGGAAAAGCAGGGCTGGCATGGCAAGGACCTTGGATGGCGTGTTCTAGTGCCACTCGGAACGAAGACTCCACACGGCAGAGCCGTCACTGCACGTGCGGCTGCTGCTACCAAGGCGAGCAGACAGAGGGTGGAGAGGGGAAGCTAAAGCCACAGGTTCCATGGAGAATCCCTGATAGACGGAAACTGCGAGCAAGAGCAAACATTCCAGGCTCAGTACACTGATGGACAAGCATTAAACACCTTTTCCCACCTCTGACGATCACACCTCCCTGCAGAATCAAGGCCTCACAGCACCTTCGCGAGCACAAAACTTGTCCCCTACTCGTGACAAGGGCAGAGCAGATGAGAAGAGTATTTGTGGCCGTCTCCTGTAACGTAACTCAGAGCTGACTAACCTCAGAACTACAGAACTCAGAGTAAACTGACTGTTCTACAACAGGACAACATGAACTAATTTTCATTTCTCATTCTCACGTTTGTCTGAACATCTGCATTTTGCTGGGATTTCAGATGTGATTGCTCAGGCAGAATTTACTGTGTGGGAGAGGAGGTTCTGGTACGATAAAAGGAAGAAAACCAAAGCTTCACAATGTCTCTTACGGCATCGCTTCAGAACTTTAACTTCCATTCAACTCATATACACCTTATTTGTTGCCTTTTCTGACCGGTTCAGGGATGCACAGCTCACAGCTCTCCTCTCATTTGCACTGTGCAACATTTCACTGACTTCAGACAGCAAGGCTGATTTTATATTCTGAGAAGAAACCCGGTATATCTCTAAAGGTCAAAACACAGCCATTAAAGAAACATTTATCTTCCTCACATACAGTCACCTCTCTGCCAGAACGCTGGAGATCATGTGAGGGTTAGTGAGATAGAAGCAGATTTTACCTGTGCTTTGTTCAGTCATGATATAATGAGTTTAGTTTCTCTTGGCAATACTGAGCAGTTTTGTTCTATCTTTATCTTCTCAAACACAGGATAATGTCCCTAAAAGCAAAGTGAGAACATCAAAACAACTTTCGTAGCCAAAGTTCAGCCACAGCAATCAAGGAACCCAGTCTTTGCGAGCCACTCGCTCGTCAGCGCACGCAGCAACGCCAGCAAATGGCTTTTAGCCTCGCTATCTTGCAATACTAATGCATGGAGCCATCAATTAGAGACCTGTATCTCGTCAAGAGACACGATGGTGTTAAAAGGCTTCGGGGAAGTGGAGCCAAGATGCCTGAAGCCAAAGAAAGGTTTCCTCTCAGGAATCACTTTGAGACAGTCTGCAACTCATTAGAACAGGATCTGGAAGAGGCAATGAGACTTTTCAAAACAGGGAAACCCTCACTCCTTAACTGAATTTAGTTGGGAACTAAAAAAAAGAGAGGCCAAAATTAAGGATGGAGGGATGCATTTGGCAAGCCATCACTGGCAATACTGGAGGGTTTTTCTTTTCAAAGTGTAACCTTGAACTGCTCTGGACTTGCTCTTCAGCTCTTACTCGTCTACAAGCCTGGGCAGTACAGAGCTCTCTCTCCCCCAGCCCAGGGAGAAGGACACAGGTGAGCTGTGCACATTCCAGAGGTGGCTGAGGTGCAGGCAGATGAACAACGGGGCATTTCTCAAGTTGTTTTGATTTCTTTCCTAGTTCGATAGCTGGTATAAGCATTAAGGTACTGCAACATTTGTGCTTTTCTTCATGCAGCACCAGGACTGCCAGCACGGAATACAGGCTCACTTTCCAACTTGCTTTTCTGGTTTTTTTCATCTTTGTCAAATACCTGTAAATTGATATTGCTGCTCTAACTCTTCCACTCTAGTTGAGTTCTGCCTGAGCTGCTCTCAGCAGAAAGCCTGGCACCAGAGGTGTGTTAGTTAACGGCAGGTACAGAGAAAAACAAACAGATGTGACTCACAAAATGAAACAGATCTTGCTCACATGGTCTGTGCTACAAAAGCCAAGTTGTGCTCTTAGGCACCCCTTTGCAGAGGTGACAGAAACCCCAGCTAAGGTCCTACCGCACCCCTGCATACAGTGAAGTTCACATTCATTTTCACGACTAAATGGTATGACTGGACTGAACAGCCCTGGCCAAGTAAGGGAAGAGCGAGAGCCAGGTGCATTTCTCCACTAGAGGCAGCTTTTCTTAGGTGAAATCCTCCAGTCACGACTGAGGTCTGAAGCTGGTAACTACCTCGGAAGGCAAACGCTGCCAATAGTCACAGAAACAAAATGTTCCTAATTGAGACATGTCAATTTTCCAAGTGGAGGCTTCCAGCTGGCCATGGTCACCTGACGCCCTGAATGCAGCTTAATCTCTCCAGCTAAAAAATCCTTCCACGTGACACAGCCCAGACAAACAGAACAACTGTCTGCGAAGCCACGTGAATGCCACAAAGCCGGGCTGTGTATTCAGCGAAGAAGTTCTACTTCAAAGTAGCAACCGAGCTAAAAAACCGCTCCGATCAACTGGCTGGCCTGGACACATCGCTACTTCCACACGGACAAATGGAGGCATACGGATAAAAGCGACTCTCACACTGCACTGCGGAAGGTGTCGATGGGAAAGTAGAGAGACCTCTCTCGGCAGCAGTGTGAAAAGTAGCACGTGTGAGGGATTAATAAAAGTTGGCTGATGAAACGGTGACAGTGATGTCAGCTGAGCCATGGGCATGTCCTCTCCCCAGCTTAGTTCTGTAACTAATTAGCTAATGCCTTCATTAAGCTGACATCCCAACGATTTTTCCTCTTACTGCTTAACAAATCATATTACTGTAATGAATCAGGTAGCCTCATTTTCAGACTAATCTACGATCACTGATAATTTGCATCCTGTTAAATTCAATGGAATTACTTAAGTGCTTCCTCTGGAATTAGCGGCAGTTATCACGATGGCTCATGTCAAGTGGTTTGAGTCATTTTACCACATACTTCTTGTCTTACGTTTGGCTTTATATAATGAAATAAAAATGACATTTTGACACAGTATGAGGTAAAACCCCTTCTTTCTCAAGGTAGGTATTTCCTCCGTGTATTTTCCAGAGCAGGTGTTTGATCATGTTTATTCTGCAGATCTTCCTGCTGTTTCAGAGTGAATAATCAACTGGCACGCCACAAAAGCAGAGCGGCAATCACAACAGAGAGTAACGACGCTTTAAAGGACTGCGCATAAATGTACACTGTATGAAAAACTGCTTTGAATTGGAAGAAACTAGGCTAAGGACTGAGCCGTTCCTGGGGGTTCAGACAGCTCAGCATTTTTCCAGAGCTACCACCACCAGTATTCATGAGAGAACACAGAGAAAGGGCCTGTCAGGAGAATGTTTTTTCTCAGGTGACACCTGCAGCCGTAATTCTTCTCATGTTAGTGACAAAAACAAGACAAAAGGTACCACCCTCATCACAGAGAAAGAGTATACATCTCACAGAATCCTACTGTCTTTTAAATCTAGGCATGTGAAAGAGAAGGAATGTAAAATTTAACGTAGAGTGAATATAATTTCTATAAAAAGGCAAGTTTGTACTGTGACTTAGACTAGAAAAACACAGGCGAATAGGAAAAGAAGCTACAGTAAAGCCAAGAAGTTTCATTGCTAAACTGACGTACTCCTTACAAGTCGTATTGACCTGAGCTTAAAACGTTTGAGGGTGAAGCTTATTGTGCAAATTATTTTTGAAGCCTCAGAGCGGTTCAAATAGATGCCCCTAAATGCCGACATTAAAGGGCATTTTAGGAATTTTAAGATTTTCTGCATGAGGGTAAAATGATCCTGGAGAGAAGATCCCCACCCTGTCCATGATTATCATTAATCACGTCCAGATTCTTGCTGTGCTTAGCGTCAAGCACATGACAAACCCAAGCAGCATCTCGCTGCAGCCAAGCAGAGTGCTCAGTGCCCTCCAGCATGAAGTCCTCAAAGGTTTTACGGTTCTCCTAAGAGCACAAATCAGGCTCCACGCTCCATGGGAAAGGAGGAATGATAATTATTGGCAATTTTCGCCTCAGCATCACACTAAGAGAGCAAACGAGCAAAACTTGACCAGCTACTTCTGCAGCATGAGGGAGTAAAGCCAGGGAAGTGAGCTCATGTAAACACAAGAAACCAGAAAGCACAAAAAACATTAAATATTTTCACCCTAATGTTAGTTGAACTAAAATTCCTTTCAAGTTATTTTTCAAATTCCCTAAGCACCGCAGTACTACACTAATCACCAACCCAGAGGGTGCTCCCTCGGGTGCCAGTTCAGCAGGTGACAGAAGTGAGCTGATGGAAGCAATCTGCCCAAGTCCAGGTACCTGTTAATGACTCCTTGGACCTGGGAGAGAAAAAAATTTGAACAAAATCTTCAAAGAACAAATAATCAAACAGGTTGGGTTCGTTTGGGTTTTGGTGCTTTTTGCAAAACCTCCCCTCCAGTACAACAAGGTTGCTTTGAGAGAAGAGGAGTGGGAGAAGAAAATGATCCTGAGCTAATCATATTGGGGAAAAGAGGAAAATAAAAATAATAAAATAAGTGATCTGAAGATGGAGAAATGGAAAATATTTTCTCTGACTGGCAGTGCAGAAGTGTAGGACTGTCAGTCCCAGTTCCTCTCATTCTTTTACCCCTTAAAAGAGGAGAAAATGGAAATAAGCTGGAGTCAGGGGCAGGTCAAAGAAAATGAAGAAAGAGAAAGGAGAGAGACTGTGATACACGCACATTTGCAGAATCCATGTCACAACTTCCAAACTTTTTGTTATTCAAGTGCATTTTCACCGGATACATCGAAATTGTGACTGTTTCTTCTCACTAGAGGGAGCTGCTTTCCCACATTCTTTCACCAAGAGCCACATGCAAACGCTCGCTAGAAAAAGACTGGTTGATCTTTGCACGACTTGCAGATCCCACTCTGTGGTTCACACGCTCCACCAGAGCTGGGGTTAACTCGCGGGTCCAAGGATAAAGTTTATGTTCACTGGCTTTGAAAAGAGGCTTTAGAAAGGTAAAAGCTGTGGGTTGCTGGCTTTTTTTTACGCCTCTCATGTCTTTTCTGTCTAGTTTAGCTCAGCAGTGAGCGATGTACCGTGGCCATCTGTCCTTACGTGCTACAGACTATTCTGTGTGCTGTGCCCAGACGCCACAGGGAACAATATAGAATAACAAAACGGAAAGAAATTGGCCAGTTGCTTATTGCTAAACGTATAAAGCTACATCTTCCTAATCATTCGTATTTGCTGTAGCTCACACTTGTGGGCCAGGTTCCTGCCTCCCCTCTCAGACACAACCCTCAATGCTTAACCTCGGCTCCCTCTCACCTCCAGCGCAGCGCGAGGGCCCAGCAGCAAAGGGCCACCCGCTGTTTTTCTACAGGCAATATCAAAATGCACTGGTGGTTTCCATCACAGCACACAGGACAAGCAGCAAAGCAAATACACAAGATAAATTCAGCAAGGTCATCAGCTGCTGCTTCCTTAAAGATGCTTTAACAGGGCACGGCTTCTTTGGCCAGTAAGACACTTCTGGGACCTCCAAACACACAACTGAGTGGCAGAAGAACCAACTCCTGTAATTTTTTCCTCATTTCTCAACCTGTAGCCTGAGTCCTGGTTCCAGCTGCTGTGTTGTGGGTTTCCCCAGAGGTCCGAGTCAGTTTGTCATCACCACACGGGGCTGACTTCACATCACGTGTGCGGTATCTTCACTGATACGCTGATGACATTCTGACAATCACTAAAGTCTGCCCCCAACTCTCACTCTGATACTTGCATTTTCAAAGCAACAAAAATCAAGTGTACACAAGGTTGGTACAGGGTGAGCAACTGCTCTAATTCCCCAGAGCCTTGCTATACAAAGTCAGGTAACAGGGAAAATCACTCGACATGGTGCTGGGTTTGGATGCTGAGCAGTCTAACCCTAGCTATTTTTTCATCTTGTTATAACAAGGATGAAGATGCAATACCTGTACACTCCCTCTCAAGTTATTTTATAAGTAAAAATGTGACACTCCAGATGTCTTCTGCACCCACAAATAAGGAGAT
>WEIS01086806.1:492-20718 GCA_013389965.1 Todus mexicanus
ATAGTTCTGGGATAAAAAAAAAAAAAGAAATACTTTTTAATATTTCCTTTTTTAAGAACTTGTAACATTTCACTCAAATCTATCTTGGGAACACAGGCCAGAGTAATAATTTATCCAACCTTATTACTTTTTGAGGTCAGAGGCTCTATTTTTCTATTTTCATTTCTGCTTTAGGTATTGTATCCAGTAAAATGTGTAACATTTCTCATGCAGAGCAAAATAAAATGTGCAAGTCCTTATCTTCATTTCCTTCCTTTTATTTTCTAACAAAAGTCTCTATAGCAGAATCACCCCTTAGAAAGGTTATAACTGCATTCTCCTTAAACTGCTTTTAATTCTACATATTTTGATGTAATTAATTACAATACGTAATATAGCTGGTATCATTTATAAAACAAGTTGCTTTAAAATGCTCTCCTTATGACAGAGTATTTCCTAGTAACATATTTATCCAATGTAGTGTTTTGAAATTACTCTTTGCAGTTAACTCTTTTAGTTTATACCCACAGTTCAAAACCTAGTTTCATAGAATCACAGAATGGTTGCTGGATTCTAATCACAGAATTGGAAGGAACTTTAAAGATCAACTCATTCCAACTCCCCTGCCATGCATGGGCAGGGACACCTTCTACCAGATCAGGTCGCTCAAAGCTCAATCAAACCTTATCTCGAACATTTCCAGGGAGGGGGCATCCACAACTTCTCTGGACAACCTGTTCCAGTTTCTCACCACCCTCATAGTGGAGAATTTCTTCCTTACATCTAAACCAAATCTGTCTTCTTTCAGTTTAAAGCCATTACCTCTTGTCCTTTCACTGCATGCCCTTGTGGTACACATTCCCCACCAGCCCCTCCTTGTTGGTGAGAACAAGGTCCAGCACAGCACCTCTCCACTATCACTACAAATATACTCAGGTTTACAGACATACTCAGCACAGTTACATAATTTATAGGAAACAGACCATTTCTGAAACGCACAAAATTGCTTAATGGATTTGCTCTCTGAGGTGGACAAGGGACAGAATTGAGTCCTGCTTTCAGTGGCTGCAGAGTGCAGTTAGACAGAATTAAGTAACAGGCACTGTTAGGATTTTACCACTGAAATGTGAGCAAAATACTAGTTTTATTTCCAATTTTAAAGTAGTGCATAGTTAATATAGTAAGGTAAGAGTTAATTTTTCCACCAAGAAGTTGAAAGCAGTGGATGGTCACTCCAAAACTGCACGATGGTGTTACACAATGTGTACTCAAACCACAAATAAATTAAATCATCATTCATAAACTTGAGAAGATCTTCTCATTGTCTTCAGTTTAGTGAGGCAGGGAACTGCACTGGGTCCCTCAGAAAGGCTGGGACATGATGACCTGAACCTATTCACTTTTCCATAAGCCATCAGTCAGTGGGTTTGAATGGTGAAGCTCCAAGTCCTCTTACGCTGTGGTTTATCTCCTGAAAGCCTAACACCTTGGAAGTGTTTAAGCATTCCTGGATTTGACATTTTCCAAACACACTTCCAAGACTTGTTTGCCTGTTATAAATGTGCTAAAGAATGCAAAACCAAAACCAACCAGATTCTCCAAAACAATGTGTCTTTTCTCATAAATACAGAGATTAATGTACTATACTTCGTCCCTATTAACTGTAGTTCACTGGGTAGAGAGCAGTAATTATTCATTGAAGTTTAATTTCACACAGCGCAACTAACCAAAAAAAAAATCTTTCAGAGTTTCAACAGAAAATTTAACTGGTAGATCTGTAACACCAGCTACTCAGAGGCATATATATGTTGTACCCTTGCATGACACGTGCGCACCTCCAGGGAAAGCCCAGGGCTGGGCTGGGAATAGAGATGCTTGGGGCTGATGCAGCCTCCAGACTTCTCAAAACCTCTCTCCAGAGATTTCTTGAGCTCCCAGCACGTTACATCCCAAATCTGCACTGCCCTGAGTCCTAAGCAGTCTTAATACAATTCCCGAATGAAGGCAAAGCTCTGGGAATTCCTCCTGTCCCTGCTCTTGCAGTGCCTGTAGCATTGCTTGAAAAAAAGAACACTGTAAATTAGAGTGGGAACTGCTTGCATACATTTTGCCCTTGGTATGAGGAAAGGGAAGATGAGAGTCAGGATTTGGATACTGCTGGATGATGGGTGGCAGGAACACGGGTGTAAGGATTTGGGGACTAAAAGAACTATGGAAGCCAGGAGGACATATGCAGAGTATTGGTGACAGGCATAATTTTGGTTGAAATAGCTACATTGGTATCATTCTACATATGGACAAAACTTGCTGCTGTCCCATGTACATACGCCTGTACTTAAAATACACATATATATTCATGGATGTTTGCATATATATTTAGAGTCAATCATAACATATGTAACTATGTAACAGATGATGATATTTCTACACACTATTTTATCTTTTATATTATGATAACTCTGCCATTCAGAATGGGAGGCAGGGGTGAGAGCAAATGCTCTCTCCAGCCTTGCATCATGGACTGATTTGCCAATTTTCTGAGACAGCAGTTCACTCCTGGACCTTTCAGGCAGAAAAAGAAGTCTTAAGGGCCTTATGAAATTCCCCAGGAGTTTGTAAAGAGAATGAAAAAGTCCTTGGACTCAGAGAGGAAAGACTTGCAAAACAGCATCTCAGAACCCACAGAAGACAAAATTTATCCTTCTCCACATGGGGACAGAAACTGTGCTAAGAAATACCCTAGTAGACTTGAGAACTTGACGGGGCCTTTGGGAGACAGTTTGGGCAGGCAGTGAAAGCATAAATTCTTGGTGGAAAACAGCACTGAGGCAAAACACATAAAAGGGGCCAGGACTTATTCTTTAAGGTGATAAAGAGTTTTTCTGTGCTGTGCAGTCTTGGTTAACAGGACAGCTACTCTTCCCCCCATTTTAAAAGATCTGTGAAGTCCTATCAGTCACACTAGCAAAAGCCAGAGATGATGAATAATGTAGGTTTTCCATCATGATATGCCCAAATCTTCTGTTGCTTATGAAAAGTGTGATTTTGTTGCAAAATGAGTACAACCGTATCATGTAGAGAAAGCATTCATCTATCAACTCAGGTGCCGGTAGCCATGAAGTGATGGCAGCATGCACAGAAGTGGGGTCAGTGACCAAATATCAAGACCCTGCAGCCATAACACATACACTGGCATGTATATTCATATCAATACATCCATCTGTGTCTCTAAACATGCAGTGAAACCTCTGTCTGCAGGACCAACGTATCTCGAACTGATGTAGAAAATCCAACGAGCAAGGAAGGATCAGCTCCTGTTACCCAGAGCAGGACCCAGGTCAGTGATGGTTCAGTGAGTAGGTAAGCTCTGCATCTCCTTGCCATGGGGCATCAGGGCTGGTTGCACAGGTTTACATAATGAGGGCACGTATTCATAGAATAAAATCCATTTGTGGCAGCTAAGCACAAAAGATTCTCCTCTAGGGGAGGAAGACCTTGAAACACAAGTCAATGGAGGGCTAGAGAATATTCTGGGGAAGTATCACTTCACCTTCCTGCTTTCTCCTGCATATACACTATTGGCCATTTTTGGAGACAGGCTACTGGGCTGGTTGGATTTCTGGATGTAGGTGATACAGCTGCTTATGTCTGAAAAGGGGATCTTGAGAAGATGGGGGTGACGTAGTGGTGCAAATTCGTCAGCTTGCCATCTGGAACATCATTGCTTCCTGTAAGCACAGCCTATGATGTGCAGAGGTGACTGCTACACCATCAGAAGTCTCCTTGCTTCTGTGAATGTTTTTGCCACAACTTCAACCTTTTCTGGGGCATCCAGAAGGGCCCTTGAAAATCAGAGCAGAGCTGAGCACTGACCAGTCTGAAATCCAGCTCCACAGGACTGCACATTAACATGTGAAAGGGCATCATAATGGGAGAATACAGCATTTCTAGCATGTGAAAGATTGTCAAAACAGTCAGTAAAGAAACAATAACAAGCAGTTGTGCCAAAGATCCAAGCCTATGCTGGCAAAGGTACTTTGCATTATTTAACACATTGCAACCTTCCCTATCTGGATCTAGAAACACAAAACAAATTTTACTTTCTTCTAGCATTCAGGACCGCTGCAAGAAGAGCAAAAGGTCCATATAGGTATTCACCTCTCACCTCTCTGATTTTTAGTGCAAGTCTCCTAATACTTAGAAGCGCCCGCTCCTAGAGAGAGGATATCTCCATTTGGATTTTCCACAAAAGTTTATATCCTTCCCGAGGAAATTAACTCAAAAGCATGCCCATTTCTACCATCTTCAAAACTCACAAGGCAAATCAGATTGCCTCAAACTCTCAGTCTGATTTAAAAGAAATATATCACATGACTTTTAAATAATTTCCCTTTTCTTGCACTGCCAAGACTTTTGAGTTCCTGGTTTTGGCAGTGAAGCGTGCAGGTCTAATTCAAAAACATTTCAGTTCAGTGAAAGGAATCTTTCTGACATTGGAGGCTGCAGATTACATCTATAACACAGCAGCTGACACTAAATTAAGATTGATGCTTCTTATTATAGTTAACTATCACGCAGCGAGAGACAAAAAAATTAAATTTACAAAATAATGTGAAGAATTGAACGCTACCTTCAACTCTGTCAGTAAGAACTAATAACAGTTTTGAACAAGCATCAGTAGGACTAAATCTTACGTGGTACTACATATGCCAACCCAGACCTGCAAGATATGACTTATTTCAAGGCACATGCTTCAGAAGAACAGCACAGTGCAGAGCAGCATGTCACGTTGGTTCTCAGATCAGCAATCCTTCAAGGACTTTGCAAAATACTTTGAGATTTAGCACTTAAAAAACAACCTGCATCACATTAATTATTGCAGTCCTGCTAGCTGAAAAATATCCCAGCCCTTTCCCTTATGCATAATTTTCCTCTTAGTTAATTTAGAGCTTTAACCCATTGGAACAAAAGAGACTTTTCCTATAGAAGAAATAGGACACAGGCTGTTCTGTAAATTGCTACCAGATGCATGTTACTAATCTGGGGAAACTCTCACAATTAGCCTGCCTTGGTTTACTTCACATGAAAAACAACAAAAAGTTCAGCATAAAATACCAAGAACTGATCTGACATAGGGGCAAATTCTGTCACCTTCATTCCACTTGAGAAGAAACTCAAGCTGCAATTCAACTAATTAAAATCACAGAATTAGCTATTTAATACTATAAGACTGACTTGGGCTGTCATACAACGTATCTCACATGGCCAGTCTTGTCCTGCACAAAGCCTATTTCCAGCTGTATAACACCAGGGAAAGTCAAACTGATGATGCATGGATCCCAAACACCAAATTACGAACGCCCACAGATGAAGCATCTGGGTCTCCTGCTCACCACTTGCTCAGTCTCTAAAGAAATTTCCTCTGTGTAATATGGTAGGAGATTTAATCTTTTGACCTCCAAACACATGTAAGATTAAGAGGAGAAAAAGACTCATCCCTATTTTCAGCTGTCAAATTCAAGACATGCCACTTGAGCTCTTGCTTTCCTTAGCTCCTCTGATACTGCATAATATCCCCTTCGCAGACCAAACACTTGGAAATAATTAATGAAGCAGACCTTTAATAAGTGAAATTCTGGCTTGCCTAAAAACAATAAATCAAATAAACAACAGGTTGGCTGGGACTAGATGCAGAACATGCTGAGGATTAACATGCAAGACGTAAAGGCAAATAATGACTTAATTGAATAATATGGGATCAGGACCCTAAGTGTGGCTGAAACACAAGCCATTAAATCTATAATCATTCTAGCTTGACTATCAAATTTGAATTAATTCAGCAGCAGCCTCCACTAGGATTTAACCACACAATATATTTTTATCGCCATGCAATTTGAATTATATTTTTAATCAGTTCCTACAATCAACATTTGAACGTGTTGGGTCATTATTTTTCTGCTGGCAAAGGACTTCTTTAAACCTTGTTAGTCAGTCTGGATGGTTTAAGTTACTGTATGACTTACGCAGTCAACTGTACAAACAGCAAAAGCTAGAAAGCAGCTTCCAAAGACACTTGGTTGGCATCACCACTTGTGTGAAACTCCTTGCCAGTAGCAAATCTGGGTTAACTGTGGCAGGATGAATTGTTAGGTGCCCTCTGCTAGCAGATGCCTCATTTCATTAACCTGGTGGACTTCAAATCTCTAGTTGTTTCTGAGACTTCTCTACTGACACCACCTCCACATGGAGAACAGTGGCAGTTAAATTGTTTACTCCTGCTTGAGATCATGGAAAATTACTGACGTGCCTTGTCAGGGTCACCTCACTTGCCAGGAAAGTTTTGATAATTAGAGACAAGACCCTTTGCCCTTCTCCACTATCCTGGCAAATGCATATGATTTATGTTGGAGTGACTGGATCTTGTTTTCTCCAGCAAAGCAGTGCCCTATCCCTGCAACTCTGCATGCAGTGTTTTTCTCTGCTACACCAGCAGTCAGCACATGCAAAGGGTGGGAGACTGTCCTCAAGGAATGGAGATGACTAATGAGGGAAACATAATAGGGCACCTGAGTGTCTTCATTAATGAGTCCTATAAATGGTGGATCTACAGTTGGGTTCACTCTCTTACTATACCAATTTCTGTGATGCTGACGACTTCAGGAGTTGGGCATTTAACAACACACAAATGAGAACAAAACTAAACCATGGGAAAATAAAATGTCACAGTGCTGCAAGTTGCCCTGTCAATGACTGGGTTTCACCTGCTTTTGAGCACAAGAAACATCAAAGCTGCAGCTGTTGAGTTAAGAAAACTGCTACTGAACAGAAGGATGGTTGTCTCCCCAGTGGAGCCTGCAGAAAGCATGTGGATATGATGGCAAGTCTCCTGAGGCAGGCACGGAGGCTGGATGTGCCAAATCACCATGGCTGTGGGGGAAGGGAACATGGTAAGGGAAGATGGAGAATGGGAAAAAGCAGCAACATTGTGGAGTGATTCATGCTGGGACCCAAGTGAGGATAAAGCCCTGCACTTCAGACAGAGGCATGAGTGTAAGAGATGGAAGATGGATTTTCTTAACCTGTTCTGGTGTCCTTACCTGATTGACTTTTCTAGTATATTTCACTTCTAAGAAAACACCAAAACTTCCATCTGTGGGTGAGCATGGTAAAAAAACCCAACACACCTTCTCCCTCTGTCTTTAACCAAAGTAAATAACACTACACTATTAAAACAGTAACTGCAAAGTACCAGTTCCAATGAAAAGCCAGGAAATGGATGGCTCTTCAAGGAGCAGAGACTAGCAGACAACATGTCCTGCCATGCTCCTACTCCCACAGAGGTAGTTCATGAGGACAGGTTTCCAAGGGATACTTATCATATTTCCATTCTAGGTTACTGCTGGGGCATGGAGAAGATGGACAGACTGGTCATACAACCTCATAAGCTGACTTTCTCTAGGAAACCTGGTGTGACAGCAGGTGCTTAGAGTACTCAAAGCAGGCTACAGAGGTTTTCCTGTTAGGAAGAGGCTTTTTAAACCTGGTCTTCCCCTTAGGCAGATTTCACTTTCCTTATGTTTGAACTTCTTAAGGCAGAACAGATCGATTAAAAAATATGTTCTTCACCATCTGATCTGCAGTCGCTATTTCAGGTGCCACAGGTGACAGCATAAATGTCTTTGCAACTACATCTGGGAGATATCTTGCACAAGTGAATTTTTAGGATACAACATCTCATAATATTACTCCGTTCACTATTCTGTTAAATAATCTGTCCAAGCATGAAAAAACTCTTCAGTGTGCTCCATGACTGGAGGAAGCAATTTATCTTGCTTTGGGGTACATTATACATTTTGCCAAGCTCTGTAGCACACTATGAACACAGCTCTGAGCCATGGGATCGCCTGTCAGCAGCCATGGCAGAATCAAAGGCACTTTTGGTAGTTAAAGGTAATTCACTTTCACTGCATATGGTTAAAGGTCTGCCCAGCCAAAGGGAAAATAACATAGGTAGCAGATTTACCATATCTACAAGGTAGAAACAAAAAGTTCTTACTGTCATTCCAAACACACAATATCCATTAGCAAATACAATAGCTTTGCATGCAATCCATTTAGTGATGGCTTCTAGTTCAGCAAATTACATACTCACTGTCTTCATTGCAATACCCAGAAAACCATTTATTTGTTTAAATGCTGCTATTTACTCTTAAAGCTTTTGGTTTTTAAATAGCTGTAAGTACATTTAAGATATTGTCACTGAGATTAATTAAAAAAAGGGGAAATGGTCCAGTGAGCTGAAATACAAGTGATATTTTACTGTGAAAATTGCAGATTTAGAAGCTTTCACAATAACGACTTCACATCTGAATACGGACAGATTCGTTTTTACATTAAAATCTTCCTTTTAAAAAAACCTTTGTATATACTAGAATACCGAAAGCTGCAGAAAGTGATTTGAAAGAGCATGAATGTGCATTTTCCTGAGTTCATATTCTTTACCTGGTAGGACCCCAGTTATTCCCTTGGGGAGCCATCCCCATGTAGTCCCATACACACACCCACACACTGCCCAGTCCCACGCCAGTGCAGGACACACGTACACAGGTCTGCACAGCAATACATCAGGAGTCTCCTTTGGCAACACGCTTGTCCTCTTTTCTCCTCTCCTCTCCCTTGCTACAAGGAGGAAAGGTACTGACACCTTGATTGACAACAAGTATTGACTCTCCATGTCTCCCCTCTTCCCACTTGGCTGTGCAACTCTCAAGTATAATGCTTATCGCGTAGCAGTCATTCCCATGAGATGCAAGGACCCATGGAGTCCTCTGGAACCACCCTTAGAGGGAAGCAGCAGCATAGAGCTTTAGTGGGGTGTGAGAGGTCCCATAAGGACAAGGACACCCATGAGATTTGCCCTTAGGGAGCCACAATTCCTGCTTAAGAGAAGGCAAATAGCTACTTGGCTTGGTTAAACTTCTGTCAGCAGCTCAACACCACTCAGCTGCTCACCCACTGCTTTCCTCCACTCCACACTCTCTCCTGTGGGATGGGAAGGAGAATCGGGAGAAAGAAAAAAGGTGATATCCAGGGGTTGAGATAAGGATAGTTTGACAGAACAATACAAAAAGAGAAGAAAGCAACACTGCTAAGGATAGTACTAATGAAATGATGGACAAAGCCAGGGACAGAGAATAGAAGGCTCTACCTGTGCACGATACGCCAACTTCCCCTGCTCCAGTCACACTGAAGCTCCATGCTGAAGCAAACTGGAAACAGACACCCCCACTCCCCACCAACCCTCCCCTTATATAGGGGCCTGACTCAGTGTGGTATCACCGTCCCACTGGCTGGTTGGGTTGTTTATCCCGACTGTGGCCCCTCCCAGCTGCAGCCCATTTCCAGCTGATTGGGTCAGCAGCTGCTGGTGATAATTAACCCAAGCCAAACCCAGGACACTACTATTCAGCAGAAGACTAGTTCTACAATAAATGGGTTCATTTTAAACAAGTAAAACAGATTCTGGATGGTTTTCATGCAGAGCTACCAGTTCTTCCTCTGCATTGTTCTGTCTCTGAGGGTGATTCCTGCCTCAACACTAATACTGATCACTCAGTCCCACCATTTGCTATATCTTTCCCAATCCCATACAAGCTAGTGAGGAGTCTGCATTAGGCATTTTCCTACCCACTGCTAGCAAACAAGAAACCACAGCAGGGTAATAGGGTTATTAACCTGGAGGTCCGCCATTTCTCAGACTTCTCACAACTATGGCTGGATAGATGTGGGGATGGAACACTGGAACAGGCTTCCCAGAGAGGTTGTGGAGTCTCCTTTTCCAGAGACTTTCAAAATTCACCTGGACATGTTCCTGTGTGGCCTGCCCTAGATGATCCTGCTTTTGCAGGGGGTTGGACTTGACAATCTCCAGAGGGCCCTTTCAACCCCTACAATTCTATGGTACATCCCTATCTCTTTGCAAAGCCAGATCAGACTGTTTGTTTTCTGTAAAGCCAGTTCACTACAAGTGACAATTTTGCTCCCTTGTAGAGACTGTGGACAGGTGTTATTCTAGGCTAGAACACAGACAAATGAAAATCCCAGTGTGAAGGTTAATGTGGAGATTCTCCTGAGAGACTAATATAAAAGAATGTGCATTTCCTCTACCAAGCTATTTAAAAAATGCCAAGTGCACAGATGCCATTCTCTTCTGCTCATAGATGCTGTAACTGTGACTAGTGAGCATACTGGGTAGAAAAAGCATTCCCGGTGGCATAAAAGATGAAGGATTTGCTTCCAGAGTATTATCTCTGGAGACACAACATCTCCATCTTATGACAACCACTAGCCTCTTGTAGTCCCAGCTGGTTTTAGGCAACACTAGTTAATATTTGAAGCTGAGCCAAAGGTAAATATATCCAAACCACTAGCACTTCATCAGAGATCACAGTACCTAAAATAGCCACCACCTCGTCGTCCTGGATGACTTCTAGGGATCCTGAGACCACAAAGCAAAGAGCATCAACGCTTTCCCCAGCGTGATAGATGAGGTCTCCTGGGGCGCAATGGATCGTCTGAAATTCCACAGCCAGGGCTCGCAGGCAGCCATCACTAGCCAGACGAAAGGCAGGGTGCTCGTTAAAAACTTTGCGGTTTAGGTGCACACAAATATCTGCTCTCATGTCCTTTGGGCAAATTGAGAGAACCTGGATAGAAGAAAAATGAAAAGTAATCAGCTGGGAATATGACACAGAGCCAGCATGCGCTTTATGAAACAACCAAATGAGTGGATCTTAAGATCTGCCTGGGTGGATCTTCAGATCAATCCATCCATTTTTTTCATAAAGCTTCTGGGAGGAGTTTTATCTTGAGTTGGGGTAGTCTTTTTCCACCCATCTGCTGGTTTCACTGCAGCTGAAAGAGTGATGTGAAAGAAGGGACTGTTACACTGTTCTCATTCTTAACAGTTTTCATGCTGATTTTCCGGAATTTCAGGCAGCACTACTATGTCCTGTTTGTAGATGTCCCTCCAGACTTGGTGCCCAGACTATTCACCCACTGCTACGCTCAATCCCTGCAGGAGCACAGAATGGACGCTCAGAGCTGAAGGAGCTTGAAGACATGCAAAGGCAGACCATTCACAACAGGAAATACCACATTTTGCTCACATTCAGAAAATCTAGTCTTCAAAAGCCTTGATGTAGATGACCACTTACTGACATGTATCCAAACACACCTAGGGTTTAGTTTCAGTGCTGTACAGATACATAATAAGTAACCTGCCCTGGAGGGCTTACAGACTAGAAAATGCAAACAGCTCGAGATTTGAGCAAAAAGAAAGTATTATGAAGCCTTATGAAACGTAAAGTAAAGGTGTGTGAGAAACTGTCCTATGAATATGAAGATGTCCTCATAGCAGATTAATTAAATAAGACCTTCAATTAATTTCTTACCTTAAATAGCTTTGCCTATTGAAATAGTAACACAAATACACCTGAAGAAAGGAAGTGAAAACCTGTGGATCTTGTTAGGTTTGGAAACTGTCTTTAATATTTGCATATTCTCCCAAACACACTGATGTCCTTATAAGCCTAAAATGCATGGTAGGTAATTACAATGAGAAGCATATAAAACCTTCTAAAGTTTTCCTAGGGTTAAATAATGCATACCCTAGGGTAAATAATAGGGAAGAGCATGAGATGAAGAGCGTTCCGGAAGTCTCATATAAAGAAGACTGCAGATCAATACTACTGATTAATTTCTCATTGTATGGAATTAATCTGGCAGCTTGCTCTGCAGACAGTATGACAGACAGGGACATTGGGTCAATGTGTTGACTACCATTAAATACTAGCAAGCAGAGGGAAACTCTGGTAACCCTGACTAAGCTGTGAGGTAAATGGTCATGTTAACATTGAAGTAAAACCATGATTTTCACTTCTGTTTAATGTAGAAGAGGTAAAAACCATATTGCTAAAGGTTCTAAAGCATAGCATCGAAAAACAGCAAACAATTTCTAGTTTAATAATAACATTTAGTCTCTTCCTTATTTCAACAGATAGAAGTTCCTTTGAGGTCCATTTCCATAATTTCATTAGAGGCAAGTGTTCATTCTACAAACTCAGATTTAACTGAGTCATTCCATTTACCACTAGAAATATGGGTACATCTTAGTAAAATAAAAATTTTTAAAATTAGAAAAAATAACTTTTGAGAGTGACTGTTTCACCTCAGCCCAACTTCTGGATCAAACAGAAAGCTCGTCTTTATTAAAATAAAATAGAAACATGCCATCTTTCTTCTTCCCAATTGTAATGTAATGAAAAAATTTGCTTTCTTTTTGAATTATGATTGATGATTTCTAACATTTTTATCTGCTCTTGGGCCTAAAATATGTGTAGAAGATTTTATGTGCCTTTAATACTTTCATTCATGTAAGTACTCTTCACTCAACAAGGCCACGACCTATGAATTCTCAAATACTCCTCTTAAGAAAAATGTGGTTATTCATATACAAGTGATTTCCAAATTTTATCTTTTATGCTTCCAAACTGCAAGAAAAAAAAATGGTTAAACTGTTGCAGAGGTTGTTACTCTAAGACGCAGAGATGTTCCGGGACTCTTTCTTTTTTGGAGTGTAAATGAATCACATCCCTCAAGAACAAAGGCCACTTGGATGCAAAGCAGCATATCGTTTCCTCACAAATACAGTTAAATACAGAGTATTAAAAGTGAGCACTCAAAGCATTACTCTTTTTATAGACAACAAACAGACCTATCATCACACACTGTAATATGAAGAGACAGAAAAAATTCCATTGCACAAAGACAGCCTTAGAAAGCATGATACAGGAATTTTTCTGATGTCATGATAAAGTGATTCTTCTAATGACATATTATTTCATGGAGATATATAAAGGTACCACTTATCAACTAGTACAGCAGTAAGTGAGTAATGATCCAAGAGTTAGCCAGGAACCAGCGCTCTGTATTTCAGTTTTCTTGTCTGCTACAGTGCAAGTACTGAGAACAGAGAATGAAACAGATGACAACTAAAAAAAAATACTTAATATTAAAAGATTTTGCAATGGAGCTTTGACTGATAAAGAAAAAATGTAGACATACATACGTGAAAAAAAGAGCAAGGATAGACAATCTCAATATTCAGCTCTGTGTTTACTGTATGCTCCAAGCACAGGACTTCATGAGCTCCGACCTGACTTTGCAAGACTTCTTTTTGTGTTTACCAACGTCATGAATTCAGAGGGAGTCTTACAGATGCCACCAGCTTCTCTATTAGCTGTACTGTACAAAGGGGTTGTTGGTGACATAGATTACAGTATGTAGTAATTTCCTTGCTTCCAAAGAAGACACGTAATGTGATATAGGTTCACTCAGAAGCATTTGGAAGCTAATGATGAATAGTCCAAAGATCCTAAGAGTAGAAAATGAGCACTTCAAATTCAGATAAATATTCTACTGAAAATGATCCCTTATTGATAATACAAGGCATTCTTATTGTGAAATTCTCTAAGATCTCAGTATTTTTAAGGCAGTATGCAACTAAAAAGATACAAACTCATAACAACATGGTCGTACGTGAGCCCATATGGTGTACGAAGGCACACACATGAGTGTAAAAGAGAAATTCAATTTAAAGGAGAGGATATTCTGTAACACTCAATCTACTATTTCACTGTTAGGGAAATATCTCCAACACGTCATGTTACCAGAACCGAAGTTCAGCTGGGGCATTTGTTCTAGCCTGGGTATTCTTTCGGCAGCATATCAAAAACCACCAAGATAAATTTCTGAAGAGGAAATTTCCTCAGAGATTTCAAGACCTTTCTCAGTGAAACCTGTAGTTTATAAGGAAGGCAGGATATTAAGGTTGCTGACTGCAATGCTTCACTAACTGATAGTTTTGGAGCACAAGACTTGGAGCAGGCAGTCTGCAGGGACCAGATGCTTGTGCTGCTACACAAGTTGCTCCGCAATAAATCTGTACCCACAGACTTTGCAGTCAGGTTTCCCATATGCATCCAAGCAGCATGAAATAACAGAACCTGCTACATTTCAACGCAAAATCAGAGGAGAAAGCCAATTTCTATCCAGAGGAAAACCTTTGCTGGGTATATCAGCTGTGTTTCTATCAGAAAAGGAGCAAGGCTCCAAGCCACAAGTGAACAGTACACGTGTCCACAAAGACCTGAACCACTACAGAGATGAGAGAGGAAAAAAGTAAAGCACAGAATAACATGTAACATTACCCTTCTCTGCACAGAAAATCAAACCTCCTCAAAGTCATTATAAGACAATTGCTGAGCTCTGCCATCATCACCTGGCACCCAGCTGATACATACCACAAAACAGCGTGACACAACACAGAGATTCAACATTGCTGTCGCTTCCAGAGCACCCTATGGCATTTGTAAAATGTTGGCGATGAGTGAAAAGCTTGTGGTTGCTGCTAGAGATTGGGAAAGGCAGTAACCAGCTCTGGAAGACTCACAGGGAATTGGCATAAAATGTCTCACTATCTTTTCAGTTCGAGATCTGTAAGGGGGGAATAAAATTCCCACAGAGGTTCCATTTGATTTTTTTCCCTCTCCCATCTGTTTCCTCAGCATGTTCAGGCAGTTTAAGATAAGCCCATTGAACAGCTCGAAGAACTCTACAGGGAGCAGGGATTATAAAGAACTCAAAGAAAAGCAAATAAATCAAAACAAAAACTGTGCAGATTAAGAGTGTGTCCAAACAATATCTTTTAGGATGGGTTTAAGTATTTAAAAAAAAAAAAATCTTCTGCAGCCTGAGGATGGCTTAACAAACATTACAGAATCTGTTAAGTCTTGTTAACGAAAAGGGTAGAGGCTAGTGATTCATGAACACTATCTATCCGCAATTCTGTTTCAGCACAGGGGATTCTCACTTTCTCAGGGTTGTAGCCAGGGGATGTATTGACCGACACACAAGCGAAGAGCTTAGACTGTCTTAGTGGTGGAGTAACAAGGACCATTTCCTAGATGATAACCATAACAAATATCGGGGATACTGAAAAATGTCACCTCTGACAATAAATAAAATAAACTCTGCCAGCTGCTAGCCAGTTACAAGCCACAGACAGATCTTTTTATTTTGTGGAGAAAGGCCACTCTGGGTTTCCAGATTTATTCATCGGTCAGTTCTTTAAAAAAAACAACAAACAAATCCACAACACGCTCTAGACACCTGTCAAAGTTGGTCAGATTTTTAGAAGGATTTGGCTCATTTGAGCATTGAATTCTTTTGCAGATCTAGCTACAAGTATTACATTTGGCACTGGATGGCAGCCAAAGAGACAAAGGTAAGAAAACAGCTCACTGGCAAATCACAGAGCATTTTCCTGTAATAATCAGGTAATTTTGTAAGTAGCTCAAAGGTGATGTATGGAACTGAGCAGTAATTAACCCTGCAGGCATTAGGGTAATCTTTAATACATCACTGAATAGCTTGGCATGAAGAACTGGATTTCAGCAGCAATGGTGTGCTCTGTTTTAATTATACTAAAATCAAGGTTCATTGGATTTAAATGCTCAGAAATTGAGATCTGAAAATCAAGTCTAGTAAGCTGAGTTTAGCTTGTTTTCTTATTAAAAATATGAGTTAAACCAGTGATCAAAATGGTTAAATTTGGTGGTATAGTAACAAAATTAATTGGTTTTTAACTGAGTAATGAGTCTCAGAGACATTCAAAAATCCCTAGAAATTTGCTCTAAATAGCATTACATTCAGTATAGTCAAAACAGACAGAATCTGGCCAAGGGTCTGAAAAACAGGGGAAGGTGTGAGGCATCACCATGTGATTTAAGGAATCAGGTGGTTTACCAGCACAGGGCTTGCTGGTTTGTCCAGCACACTGGAAGATGTTGCACACTAGTAACATTCACCGATGATCCAAAGGAGCAGATGCCAGGTTGCCTAAAGGTAGTACAGTTAAAGGTTTTATTCTTTGCAGTTTTTCTATAATATTTATCCCAAGCACAATCATTACATGACCTTCTAATGGGGCAAAGGAGAGCAGACTAGAGGGAATTCTATCATTTAAACCCAACTTTTTAGAAAAAAGAAAGAAAAATAAACATCAGAAAGAATACAGTATACATCAATGAATCTCTCAAGTCATGACATTTTCTGGAATGACAACTTCTGGCACATTTTTTGGAGTGACAACTTCTGGTCACCCTTTGAAGCGTGAAGTTGATCGATAGTTGTTTTATCATGTGCTTCTTCTGGAGGTGGCTTTTTCTAACATGCACCATTATGTAAAGACATTCAAGGGTGAAAGCATTAAGAAAATAAATGTGAAGACGACCTTCCCCTAGATGTAGTCTCTGGAACAACTGACAGCTCCTCTGTGAGCTCCATCTCCTTGGTGGCAGTGCTCAGGAAAATGCCGGACCCATCTACATGGATACTTATTCTCCCGAGAAATAAGCTCATGAGCTGCTCCATAACACTGGCACTTCCTCAAGCATGACAGGTTCATTATTTAATCCATATCAGTCCCAAGATGAACACAGCCAAGAGGCAGAGATAATTGTGGTTAATCTCTCCTGGCTATGCACAGTGCATACAGGAGGTGAATAATCCATACCATCCATAAAGGTGAAACACAAAGCCCCACTGGTGCATAGGCCCCGCCTCTTGAACCCATGTGAAGAACCGTGAGACCTTGACCATCTCTCCTGCATCCCGCTCTCCAAAGAACTGTGGATTGCAACTGTACCTGGTCCTAGCTCAGCTCTGTGAGGCGAGGGAAGGCTTCTTGTTCACCTCGTCCCGATCTGCAAGGAACGACCAACAACCTCGCCTCTACAACAAAACAAAAATACTTGTCCAAACGATTTTTACCTTCCCTCTTCAGCAGGGAATTGTATAGCTGTCACACCTAATTTTGTAGAAGTTTTCTTTGGCCACTAAGCTTGGAAGCCTCCTACCTGGGTCTTCCATGAGGAAATACAGCCAGCACTTACAGACATGTATATGTGATGGGACACAGTAGGAATGGCGGTCTGATTCCCCTGTTCATCTCAGGCTATCGCTAATTATTACTACAGCTCTTGAAGACCTTATTAACAGCAAATCCAGCTAAACTGCACTGTCCTGTAGATTGTTTAAAAAAGTTACAACCTGTGTCTATTTACCATAAATCCATCTCTCTTGCATGAAAGCTTAGTGGGCCAGGGGTCAATAGTGTTAATATTGTGTTATTTTCTCATGATTTCCATTTCAGTCATTGCAATGTGGAATTGGCACTCATTATTCAAATCGCCATTGATGCTTAGGTTGAGATGAGATGCCTTTTTTTCTCTTTCAACCTATGTTTTTTCTGAAGGAATCATGATAGACATTTATTTAATTGCTTTCTGAGCAAATCCTAAGCCATACAACAGCATAGAGGTGAAGAAGAGAAAAATCTTTAGGTTTTACTGGCATTTCAGAATGTTATCATTAGATGAGACTTGGAGATATCTGCATGTTAGTTAATGGTTGTTCTGCTTTCATGTATAATGACCTATTTCTTATAGCAGAGCTAATACGTATAAATTTTTCATTTGCTGCCTAGAGATTTCAATAAAAACTGAGATTTGAATTCAGTGTGTGTTTCATATATCAAATTATTACTGCAAAGATTTTTTTTCCAGCTGCTTAAAAATGGTAATATGCAGAGAACATACTGCCTCTTTTTCACCTCTCTCAAAAAACCCAGGTTCTGCTGGATGAGAGATACTGTTTAGTGTACAAAGGCTTCTTAGTTTTGTCATGTTTTTAGCTCTGCTCATTATTAGATGAATAACCCCAAACCCTGTAGCATTAAACATAAAGAAAAAAATCCATCTTGTTTGAAATGTTACACCAGGAGATAAGAGTCCGTGTGCATGTATTACATGTATCATCCTAGCTGTCAGAGGAGGGCTCTCATGTTTAAGTGATTTAAGATTATGGATCAGAGGCCACTTGATTCCCCTTAAGTAATAATAATAAATATGCTAATGCTTTTAGTGTCATTGTTAATTCCTTATTTGTGGACACTCAGAGACAGACTGAAGCACTGGGGTTTGAAGACAGGATTTGAAAACGAGCTATTCCCAAGGAGAACAGGGAAGCCAAAATTGTGTGCTTAAGGCATCATTGCTTCAGTCTAGGAGAACAAGTAGTCCTCTTCCACATAAAACTGGGGCTTTAAAACAAAGTTCTATTTGGGACAACTTGCTCTCACAAACAGCAAGGACTGGATGTTCATTTAACTTCCTCTATACTAAGTTCCACGTTGCCTTCAGGTCCCAGCAAAGGACTCATCCTTAGATGTTTTAGCTAAGGTCTTCTTTGTGACTACACACTGAACACGTCATTCAAAGAGAGATATTTGAGATCTGATGCAAAAAATTCTACATGTTAATCACAGAATTTCCTGGATTGGAAAAGACCTTTAAGGTCATCTAGTTCAATCATTAACCTAACACTGACAAGACATCTACTAGCACTAATTCCAATTAAGTAGTAGTAATTCCAATCAAGTAATCAACTTATATTTTACTTTAAAGCACATTAATTTAAAATCTTTAGTTATCAAAGAAGCACACTCACATGTGTTTATTTTTACTCTACCAAATTGCTAGGACTGTTCATCACCATAGGAACCTACTGTAATAGTCATACAAGAAATTTTATTCTTTGTTAGTACATTAACCTTCTCATACTTGGAATTTGGGTTTCAAAACAAAGCCATTTCAACATGCTGACTGACTGAATGAAATGCATGACAAATTTGTGGCAAATGATGTTGCAAAACACATTCCAGTGTGACAATGCAGATATATTTGGAACATTTTAGGATGTAAGACTGTAAGTTAGGTTGAAAAACATCCTTGGATGATCAAAACTGTCTAAGCTGTCTGATGGAAACTGAGGAGTTGAGAAATTCCTCACTAATTATCATGTGTTATGAGCAAACATGTTTTGCAAGATAGTAAGAAGCTTATTGAAAAGTTCATAAAAATTAAGGAGAATGGGGAAACGTGATGCTAAGATATCCAGACAACATCCTGGAAAGAATATAATTATTTGAGCTTTGAAAGCTAGACTGGAAGAAACCCCAAAGGTCATGTCCAGGCTATCAGACAAAGCAGTGCAGAGAAGAAATGCAAGACCTGGGGCAGTAATCTCCTATTCCAACCTAGGCTGAAGCACTGTGTAGATGCAGCACCTCAGATGCAGGTGCAATGCAGTCCCATTAGCCCCACTGTGTCTACAGTAATAACTCCGACTTGACTCCATGTACCTTGGAGGTCCCTACAGTGCACTACCACTCACTGCTGCTATAGGTTTAGTACAGATGGATTCAATTTAAATGCAGAGGGTCTTACAAAAGGGCTTGAAGGGGTAGTGAATGAACTAATGCAAGAGAAATGACCCACTCTACATGGCTGGTCTCCGAGACTGGACCACTGTTGCTATCATTTTTCAGCTAGGATTTACAACATATGGTGAAGCACACCCTAACACCTTCCTGAATGAAGATACGGGTAGGAAGGCTGCCTGGCTACGACACAGCTTTCCACCCTTCTGCTAAAACAAATCCTGCCTTTGGCTAAGGTCGTGCAGCTGAAAGCAACCTGCCTGATCCTCACACTCATACGGACCCAAGAATGCTCAGTGCAGGAGCTACAAGCCACTGATGCTGTTGCCTTTGCAAACTTGCAGGCTGTAAGAGATACAGAACATCAACAGATGAAAAACGGTGATCAAACTCTTAGATTTCTTTTGTATCTGTTCTTCTGTAACGTGGGCTTTTCAGAGAAGTTCAATTAGATGAAACTACTGATGTCCAGATGCAGAGGTTCCTGAGATCCTTTCACTCTTTTAAATAGGTTTTGGATCCAGGCCTAGGTTTAGGCAAGTCTTTATCAAAGCAAAATTGTTAAAAACCTAAGCCACTGATTTTACAACCATTTTCATTAGCTAGCTAAGCAGCCACTACTGTCTCACAGAGCAGAGAATACTGCTTACCATGAGTCAAATATTATGGCTCTAACTGCATTTTTATAATCTATAAAACCGGACATGCGGAAACTATGGAAGGAAAATTCAGTAATTAAAGCATAGGTCGTCCTAATTAACTGCAAAGCATCGTTAAAATCTAATGAAATTGTAGTGGAATACTACGGGATTCTGGCTTAACTGCAAGGAGACAAATGCAAATGA
>WEIS01086807.1:0-10851 GCA_013389965.1 Todus mexicanus
CTGATTTTGGAAATGCTATTAAGTATGTGTGTTGCACAGGAACAAACTGCTAGCTGGGCACATGATGCGCCTTAGAATATAATGAGCACAATGATGTGCTGTAATGTTCCAGCAACATCAAAAATAAAGATGTGCATGAGTGGAAATCTCTGATAATATCACCTCATAGAATCATTTAGGTTGGAATAGATCATTTAGGATTAAGTACAATCATAAACATAACACTGTCAAGTCCACCACTAAACTGCATCCTTGGATATCCTCTCCAGGAATGTAGGAGAACCAATATAACTTGGGAGGCAACCTGTAGCTGAGAAGATGGTTATGACTATGTAGTTACAGGGTCAGTCTTCTCAAATGTTTGTCTACATATCCTAGAGCCGTGACACAAACATTGGACATCCTAGTTGTGATAATTCTTAAAAACTGTTTACTATCAAGCTCTCCTGATAGCCTCTACTTTAGTGATCTCTTAAGGTGCATATTTACCAAAATAGGAGAGAAACATGAGATCTTAGCTTTCTATCATATACATGCTCTGAGAACCGTAAAAAACAGTGAACAGCACTGTGTTCTGTGAGAACAAGACGTAAAATACCAGCTGAAGTTATTGTGTTCCTCTACAGGAGAGAGATCATTGTTTTTCTTTGGGTTTCTCTGAGAACTTCTGTTACACTTTAAAAAAGAACAAAAGACTACTTTATTCAGTTTTTGCAGAAGATGCGTTTAAAATCATAGGCCAAATACTTTAAAGTAGTATTTATCCATGCGTGGAGTATAGAGGCAGGGGCTCTGACATCTTGTGGTATGTTGTGGATATTTTATTAGGATTGAAGGGTTGTCTAGTCTTGCATGTCTCAAAGTTCTTACGAGTCGTCTTTCTGATACAGTCAAACCCTCCTAAACAACAGTATTCAAAGCACAGCTGCTACTGCTGGAGTAAACAACTGGGTTTGGGGTGGTTTTTTTTTTTATTTTTGCTTGGCCATCAGATTCTAGGGAAGGAGACATTTCTAGGGAGGTGTCTAACAAAGCAGTAGCCAGGAGGACTTTTGTCACTGTAATATGCCACTTGCTTCTAGTCTGTAGCAATAGAGTCTTCCTACTGCTGCTGGGAATGTATGTGCTCCCTTGGCCACCCCTGTTTTCCACAACTGGCCTCCCTGAATCCACATCCTCTCTTGCCACTAACACTTCATGAAGACGCATCTTCTGGAGGTGGCCAAAGCCAAAGTTATGGGTATTTGTGGTAGTGTATGAGAAGACTTGGAGCCTCAGAAATGACTATGCTTGGAGTCAAAACTATACAGAAACTTTGATTTAGTGTGAGATCAATGAGAACTTAAATTGATTAGTCTTTGATGATGGGAATGTGGAGATGACTTACTGCTTACCCAAGCTGCATCTTGTCATTTCAGTTGGAAGTGGGGAGAAGAGTGGTTAACGAGACTTGCTGTGCAACCTACTCCATACCTAACTTCTACACCATCTGTACTTCAGTACTTAACAGCAAAAGGGATGTGATGTCCTCAGGTGGGAAAGTACCAAGTATTAATTGATTAGATATAGCATTGTACTTAGTTTACTAGCAGCTGCTGAGTATCTTGAGGACTCATTATAATGCAGACAAAAAAAACCCCTGTGTTTTGCACTATTAAATGGCATTAAGCATTATGGCTGTTTTTTTAAGACACAAATGTCTGCTTGTGAGAATGTGTAATGGNAGACACAAATGTCTGCTTGTGAGAATGTGTAATGGAATAAGCTCTGTGTTCCTCCCTTTGCTGACACATTTGTGGAGAGTTAACTAGCAATTATTAGATGTGGTTGGTATTGTGCTTTGACTGGTAACTATTAAAGTAAAAGCTTATGGATTAAACTCAAGGGAGAAATCATTCATGAAAGCACTCAAACTATGTAAACTTTAAATGGCCTAGTTTTGAAGCACTTCCTCTAGCCACTCATGGAAATCTTCTCTAGATGTTAACATGCTGATCTCATGCCTGTGGTTCAAAGCCCTTACATCTGTGTCCTACTACCAGATAAGATTTGAAGAGACTCATTAGTTATGTAACTTGTAGTGTCTCAGATTTTGAGGATCTCAAAGCTGACCTTGGCATTACTAGGTGCTGTTTATTTAGAGGACTGAACTAAAAGTGCTAAATATTGATCTTTAATAATCCTGCATTTAAGCTGTAAACAGTCGTTTGAGAGGTGAAGTTGAGGTGGCAATCAGAGGACAGTGAGCTCTTTAGAGTAGCTCTAAAGTAGAATAGAGGTTATAGGAACTGAAGCAACCCTATTTCTAAGCAATTGTTCAGTGGATGCAAAATGTCTGGGAATTAGCTTTGCAGCCTTGCAGCCCTCCAGGCTCTGGAGTTACCTGAGGTGAAATACTTGCCCTGGCCTAAACAACATAAATCCCAGGGTATCTCTAATTTGCCCCTTACTGGTAGTGAGCTGATGATGGTCTTAGCCATAACTTGTGTTACTTCAGCTGTGCCCTATTTCTTACAGCTGCTCCACCCCCAAAAAACCCTCCTGTACCATGAGCTGCAAATGCAAGGAGGATTGGAGCTGAAGTAGTGCTTTCACAGCCCCTGGAGATGACTCTTGACACAAAGACTATTTGAGTAGAGACTTGTTTATAACCCTCTCAACACTTAAAAGTAAGTGAAAATGGGAATCAAGAAAATAAAGCTGAGTTTTAATCAAGCCTATCCTAACTTAGATCCTTCTCTCTCTTATTCTGAGATGTGGAACAGATCTACAGTTGGAGTGAGGTAGGGACACACTGCCAACCATGTCAGGCCAGTAAAATTGCACTGACTTATATCAGTTTATGCATATCACTTTGCATCTGAATTAACATACTTTACTTCAGCTGTGAAAGCAGCATTCGAAAGACACCTGTAAATTAATATAGTGGTGTCATACCATGATCACCATGTAACTCAAAGCTGTAGCGAGGTACTCAAAGGGCGAAATTAGTAGTGTGGAGGGTAATCTTTGAGCACAAAAGTTTCCTATGAGGAAATTCCAAGATCCCCCAGGTAGACATGCCAGACAACTCTGCTAGCTATTTAATTGGGCATTTTGCTTTTGTTTTGCAAATATTAAGGCTTCATCCAAACTGTAGGAGTGTGGCCACATCCTAGTGCCATAAAAGGAGTCTGTGCTCAGCAGGGCTCTGCTGCTGTCCTTGACCTTAATGGACTGTAACTGTGGGTCCAAGAGCTCTGTTTTCCCCAGAGTATACTTATTGGGTGGATGACAATGTTCTTGTACAAATAAACACGCTCTCTTCTGCTTCATTCTTCTGTGAGGAGCAAAGAAATGGGGGAGGAGGTAGTAAAACAAGTGTTATAGTATAGAAATTATACATGAGTTTGTCACAGATGAGATGCTGACCCTTGACTCTCTAGCTCAGCACAGCTATTTCCTAGCCTGTCTTGCAGAGGATGATTTTCCAGGGAAATCTTTTAGCCTGATTAAGCTTTAAAAATTTTTCTCCCTCTCTCCCAGCACAGGACATGGAAAATACAAGAGATACAGCACAGCATGAGTACCCCAGGGAGCTCTCATTCCTGTCCTCTTAGCTGCATGTTGTTGCGATGTCTGTCAGGAAAGATTGCTTCCTCATCACAGACATAAAAAAATCACTCTGTAAAAGAATATGATCTATGCTATAGGAGACAGTAGAAGCTCCAATAGCTTCTATAGACCTCTGTACTTCATAGATCCTAGCGCAAAGGGGCCTCAAATTCCTACGGGGTCATGCTCTGCTTTCAAAAATCTCTTGGAAATAGAACTCCCATGCAGTTACTGCAGGATGTGCGAATGTCTGAGCCAGCTTTTAAGCCACCGCTGTGCATTTTGCTAACAAATGAGCACTGTACAGCAGCACAGGAGTTGGAGTGGACAGTGGTTAGGGCGTAGTTAGCTGGTGCCCAACTCTGTGCTGCCTCAGGCTGCTGGCTGCAACACTGCTAACTAGCTGTGGTTTTGCTAGCTGCAAGGAAAACTCAGCTTGCAGCCTGAGCAGTCAGAAGCATTGCTGTGGGTGATTGAGGGGCGCATGGGAGTGAATTAACCATAGAATGGCCTTTTTGGGGTATGTAGTAGAGCTGGAAAAGTGGTAACACTACCTGTCATCAGCTCCTTTCACCTCTTGGGTTTCACAAATGCTTCTGGGTATCTTTATTTTCTTTTTTTCTTTTTTTCTTTTTTTTTTTCCCCCTTTTTGAAAGTCCACTGTATTTTTGGTAGGTGGAGGGGAGAAATGTGGCTATTAGGCATATTCTCTCACCATAGCCAATTAAGGGATACCTCCTTCTTGGATAGTAAAGTGCATTTAGGTAAGAAGAAACTGTCACCTTTCAGGAAGTAAGAGTTCATGGTAACCGCAAGATAAGTGCGTTTTGGGTGCAGTTCAGTGTTTCTTTGCAGTAACAGGGAAGAAAAAGACAATGCCAGCTCCTCCAAAGTTGACTATCTGGAACGTGCTATGTCTGTAGATGTACACAATAGTCAGTTTACATGCATTTAAGGGTGCAGCAGCTCCCTATAGACCCTGTAAACTTACTCTTTAAAAACAACCAAGTTCAAACGCAACTGCCTCAGCAAGGCCAGCGTAGGGAGTTCTAGATGCTTTCCCCTTTCCTGATGTCCAACTAAAATAATCCTCTTTTCAGAAATGATGGCAAGGATCTACTTGGCTCTAGCTCAGATAGCTCTCTAACTGCAGTGACAGCTGACCTTGCTTTGGCAAGGCCACTGAGAAAGGACCTGAAGGCAAGTTTGCTTTTACAAAAAACTTCTGGTTCAGAACTTAGTGTAGAACATGGGGAAACTCAGATGTTAGGAAATGACATCTGGATCTGGAAAGCCAGAGGTGAAGAGAGTATTCTTCAAACGCTTAGTTGAGAAATACATTTGGACTGTACAACTAACAATTTTAGTAATAAACTGGGGGGGCAAGCAAATAGCAGTCTCTTATCTTATTGTCTAGTCTTTCCAGCAGCCTTGCAAGGAAATTGTAAGTGAAATAAAATAATATGGAAAACTGTACAATAACATATGCACAAGGAGGTGTTAGAGGAAAAAACTTGCATGCAAAATTAAGTTGTAGAAATCATTTCTTAAATTAAAAAACCCCACAAAACAAACAACAGCACTCTTCCCTGGATTAATAAATTTGCCTGTTTTCTCCATCTTCCACACTTGCACTCTTCGACTACACCAAGCAAAAGCTAAATGACACCAGTCACCAGCACTCTTCGTTTACAGAACAAAGGTGAATTCTGAGTGAAATTTTGGTAAACTGCAGAAACTGAAACTAAATACTTCAAATAAATCCTTGCCAATGACACTGAGTCCTGTGGTTTCATCCACTGCAGGTACTGTCACAGGTAGCTACTGAGTGCTCCTACTGTTACACTGCCTTAATGCCTGCTGCTCAGTAGGTGGGCTGTGGCTGTTGAATAATTCTGCTTTCCAGGGGTAGATTGCTTTTTGGATCCTATAGTCAATAGTTTTTGGTATTAACTCTTGATGCTGTGGTAGATCTGTGTCAATGGCATTTTACTCTTCTTGAAGTCTTGCTTGTGCATTGTTCTGTCTCACAGAACCAGTCTCTCACTGAAAGGGTACAACTGAGCCACTCCTGCTTATCCTCTGAACCCTTTAGTCAGTGTATGATAAAGCAAATCATACATGGACAATATTTGCCAGAGTTTAAGCACAAGGCTGACCATGTGGGTTCAAGGCCTTTCCTCCCACACATACCTGCAAGGAAATGGACACTGACACAGTGGCTGAACTGAAGTAGTATCTGTTGCCAAAGGTGCTGTTGTAACTAGAAAAACTGTGTTGGGTTGAGCTCTGCTTCTGTACACTAGGGATTTTTTTTTTCCCTATGGTTACTTCAAAAGCAAAGCCAAAAAGTGGTAACCCACAGGCAGGGGATTTGAAAAAGAAGTATGGCTTTAAAGACAGTTGGCTCTAGGATGTCAGGAAATGTTAAGCTAGAGTGTGGTCATATCCCTTGTAAGAAATTGGGTAATTTAACATGCACAAACTCAAAGCAAGTCTTCCCTGCCTGAAACTTATCTTGCTTGGAGTCTTTGATCTAGTTATGTATTTATTGTTTTTAAACTGTTTGTGCTGTGCAGATAGTTGTTTTGAGCAATCTCCCTTCCTAGGAGCTGAAAAGCATAGGGCGACCTCTGAGGTTTAGGACTTGTTTATATTCTAGTCCTTCTAGAAGAGATTATATTTTATTCAATTTGTGGTTTGTTTGTTATTTGGTTGTTTTGTTTTTGTTTGGTTGGGTTTTTTTAAACTTTCTCTACCCCTTTTCCCTTACTCATAAAGCATCTTGAAACAGGTAATGACTAAGGAATACACACTTTCTTCCTTCAGTCTTACAGAGCACCAACTTGAAGATGCTGTCCCAGTACCAGCAATTTACTTTATTCTCTTACAGGTTATTTAGCAACTAGCATAGGGAAAGGCTGGTAGAAAAGTCTGGTAGTTGGAATTAGAGTTTAGAAAAAAGAAAATACAGAGACAATAGAGAGAAAAGCAGCTGAGAGACCAAACAAATCTGGAGTTAGCTATGGCCATAATATGGAGATTCCTTTTAGTGATGCCGAGGATGGCTATAGTTCTCTTTGTTTGGTACTCTATGTGAACAGGAAGGAAAACTTAAAGAGAAAAATACCTAAACAAAAAAACAAACCCCCAAACCTCACCATCAAAACCAATCTCTCCTTTCTTCCCCCAGCAATAAAAACCCAAGCCAGTGTGAGTTCTGAGGTTGTACGGGTGCCTCAGGTCAGGGCTGAACAGCTAAGGGTGCCCACATAGCCATGTGCTACACGGGTCTGAGCTCTTCTCCCAGGCCAGGAGCAGTGGAGATCTGTGAAGTGTAGTGGGGAGCTGCAATTTGTAACTGCCCATCATCACAGAGAATTCTTGCTGGTGCAATGCTACACCAAGACAGCAGCACTTCTCCAGACCCTGCTAGCACAGGCAGCTCTGCATCACGCCTTGCTGTGCAGTTAAGATGCACCTGAACGTGCTGAGGTGCTGTTTTAAAGATATGCAGGCAGATGTGAAGTGAAATCAGTGACTGGAAATCTCTGAGGCTCAGGTTGCTTTGAAAAATCTGGCTCTGGGTACATCTGCAGTGTATATAGATCCCCACGTGCCTCTGAAAATTGTCAGTGTTCAATGAGAGATTTCACTGAGTATATTCACATAGAGTATGTATGTGTATATATTTAATGGATTGAGGCAGAGAAGTATCTCATTGTTCAGGGGATGGTTCATATTTTTTTCCTCTCCTCCCATCCTTTCTCTCACCTGTTGAAATGAAGTTGTGTCCATTGACATGTGCTCGCAGTATCCCATCATCTGGAATGGACTGCCACTTGTTGTGTGTGCTTAGGAATGATCAGCTTCCGTAGGGGGTGGCTGGCTCTACAGGCTCTTCATCCTGAGTTGGGGGGAAGGCTGTAACAGAGTTCAGAAAATGAATGTAACTAGGGATGTTAGAAATGGAAACCAGCTCAACTTTTTTCAAAGGATTCCTAAACACTAATTATAGAAGCATAGAATGAGTTAGAAAGGACCCTCAAAGATCATATAGTCCAATCCTCTTGCCACAGTCGGGGATGTCTTTCACTAGACCAGGTAGCTCAAAGCCCTCTCAAGACTGACGTTGAACACTTCCAGTGATGGGGCATTCACAACTACTCTGGGCAACCTGTTCCAATGTCTCACCATCCTCATCATAAAGAAAATGGGGGCTTATGAAGGCAAGTATAAAAAATATCTCCCTGGAGCCTTCTCTTTTCCATGCTGAACAACCCCAACTTTCAGCCCAGCCTTTCTTCAGAGGAGAAGTCTTCTAGCACTGACCATTTTTGTGAACCTGCTCCAACAGGTCTATATTTTGTGCTAGCAGTAACCTGTAGGTGCCATCTACAATAATATGGGGAAAAAGCTGACAAGCATCCTAAGGAGTTGAATGCAGTGTCATGTAGATGTTTCCTTTTTTTAATCTTTTTTTCTTTTTCATTTAAGGGTAAAATGTTCTCCCTCTGCCCTATAGTGATTTCTCTAGTAGACAAAATGTTGAGTGGTGAGTGCTGCAACAAATTACCAGTCTCTTGAATGTAGTGTACACATCCATGAAATCTTATTTTAGGACTTTCATAACTGGAGACAGCACATTTGAGACTTTTTTGTAGTGTTTCTCTTGGGAAATATTTCAGTAGCCTGGTCTGCATTACAAGAAGAGGGCTTGAAATTGAAAATTTCCTACTGCCTCCTCTCCCTTTCTAGAAATAATTAATTTGTCTAGAAGGAAAACTCTGTGCTGATCTCTGCCTTTACATTGCATACACTTGTATTATCAAGATAAAACAATAACAAACTTTTTCATGCAATGAGAACTGAAATCTATAACTCTGAGGTTTCACTGCTCCTCAGGATTCAGTTTTAGTCATCTGGTGAAATACTTTTATCAGTTTAGTCTTCAAAAGGACAAAAATATCTGGCATGAGCTGGCTTTTGAGAGGCCTGAGTTCAAGTTCACACAGAGGTTAAGAGAAATTTGGCTTCCTAACATCAGGTGCCCTTCCTCTCTCCCTGCATTACCTTAGTGGGTGCAGTTCCGTCTGAAGACAGAACAGGCTATCAAGAATAAAAAGTATTTGGCAGTGTTGGTTGATAAGAAACTCAACAAGATCCGATAATGTGCAATTTAAGCCTAGAAAGGCAACTGTTTCCTGGGCTGCTTCAAAAGAAGTGTGCCAAGCAGGTAGAAGGGGGTGATTCTGCCTCTCTACGCTGCTCTGGTGAGACCCCATCTGGAGTGTTGAGTCCAGCTCTTGGGGCCTCCAACATAAGATGGACATGGACCTGTCTGAGTGAGTCCAGAGGACTATGAAATTGATCTGAGGGATGAAGCACCTTGCTTGCAAAGACAGGATGAGCAAGCTGGGGTTCAGCCTGGAAAAGAGAGAGCTCCGGATAGATGTTATTGTGGCTTTCCAGTACCCAAAAGGTGCCTACAGGAAAGGTGAAGAGGTACTTCTTACAGGTGTGATAGGACAAGGGGTAATGGCTTTAAACTGAAAGCGGATACTTAGGTTAGATATAAGGAATAAATTCTTTACTGTGAAGTACTGTAAGGCACTGTAATGGGTTGTCCAAAGAGGTGATGGATGCCTCCTCCCTGGAAGTGTTCAAGGCCAGGCTGGATGAGGGTTTGAGCAACCTGATCTGGTGGGAGTTGTCCCTACCTACAGCAGGTGTTTTAGAACTAGTTGATCTTTAAGGTCCCTTCCAACTCAAGCCATTCTATGATTCTATGAAATGTTTTCCTGTAGGGACTGGTATGTATGTCTGTGGCTGTGCTGTCGTTGTTTGTTTTAAAATTACTATTCATCACTATAAACCTTTACTCAAAACTCAAAGGCAACGAGTTAATCTGAAACCTACATGTGCAACAGTATATTGTTATCTTCTTTTTCAAAGTCCACACGTGAGTCGTCATGGTTTCTGTTATGACTTGGGTAAATCCTCCTGTGCAGTCACTTGCCCTGTTTATTGACTTTTTGCTCTTGTACTTGATTTCTTCACTAGCTACAAACTGAGACCTCTGGTTTTGTACAGTGCTAACTTTGACTGTGTGTATGCTGCTCAGTGCAATGCAGCTCCTCACATGGGGATTTTTAGCTGATATTGCACACTATCTGTTTGTAAACAGTGACCATTCAGAACCTGAACAGTTAAGTAGTATTTTGGTTTTGGTGTGACTAGTATGCTGAGCGCCTTATATGAATCTCTTCTCTTACTCAGCTGTACTTTGAGACACCACGTGTGATATTTTTCACCCTCATGTTCCTTCACTGAACTTCACGAAAATTAAACTCCCTATTCGGTCACTTCTGTGGGTGTCAGTTTAATCACTAAAGAAAAGCAAATGGATAAAGAGCAGAAATAAAGGCAGAACTGTACTCAGTGAGTAAATTAGTTGGAGATGCCTTTTGCGGCATCAGGCGAAAGCTGCCTTTTTGTTTTACTGGTAGCCTTTGCCTTGCTTCTCATTTTGCAGTCTAAACGCACCCCAACTGGCAGCCAGCGAAGGGAAGCAGAGTTACAGAGCTGAAACATTTTAAGTGGGAAACCCCTCAGTTGGTATTTTTCATTTCCAGCAAGCTGCCACACGCAACAAAGAAAAACAACCAAACCCAGATTTTCTTTTTAATTTTTCTCATGTACACATCTGAAGTAATTGTAAAAGACCTTAGCCAAAAAGCTGTAATCCAGACACTGCAGTTTTAGTATCTTTTAATAAAAGACAGAAAACTCAGTCTGTTACTTACCTATGTGGAATCTCTCAGTAGCCTGTCTGAATGTGCTGAGGTTTGAACGTGCTGCTGTGAGAAGCCTCTCCCTTTTGAATGAGGAAGTGCTGGAGCAGGGCAGAATGTGGAGCAATGACTCAGATATCGAGGGCTGTGTTTTTTTTCACTAAGGAATAAAAGGAGTTATTGACGGTGTTCACTGTAGTGTGCTCAGCTGATGTAAGGACTTACTAGCTACCACTTTACCAACAATAAAACTCAGGAGCACTCAATATTTCACCTTTTGTCTTTTCCCAAACCTTAGCTGTTTATGATAATGCAACATTCTAGTATTGCAGCCCTTTCCAGAGGGACTACCTTAGTACAATGCAACACGTCCTTGTCAAGAGGCATTTCTTTGCATGAATATGCCACTTGAAGATGTCCAGAATAAGGATTTCGATAATACTTTTGAAATAACTCATGTCTC
>WEIS01086814.1:10531-26147 GCA_013389965.1 Todus mexicanus
CATTACAGCCCCCACCACCTGCACCCCCATTGCAGCTCCCGCTGCCCACACCCCCCGTGGCCGCTCACTCTCGGAGCAGATGACCCCAGCAGCGAAGCGTGTGCCCGTGTTCCTGCAGCTCAGGCTGGTGCCGTGGTGCTGGCAGTGGCTCAGGGACATCTCGTGGCCGGCGCACTTCACCCCGCTCAGCACCATCTCCGTCACGTTGCTGGCATCCCAGTACCACGTCTCCTGGGGAGGGCGGCAGGGCTGGCTGCTGTGGGTGCCCCAGCTCACACGCGCCCGGCCGCAGCCAGCACCCTGCCGCCGCACAGCCCTGCCCGCACCCCCAGGCTGTCCACACGTGCCACATCCCACGGGACGGAGCAGCCGCATCCCTTTGCCCGCACGTGCCACATCCCACGGGACGGAGCAGTCGCGTCCCTTTGCCCCCAGACAGCCCCACAGCCGTCGGGTGCCTGTGCTCTCCGGGGTGTCACCGGCGGCCTCCCCACCGGCACCTACCGTCACGGCGTGGAGGGAGTAGCCCAGGCCCAGCTGGCGACAGGCCACCATCGCCTCCTTGGTGGTCCAGCCATCGCTGCACACCGTGCCCCACTTACTGCCTCGCTTCACCTCCACACGGCCCTCGAACTCCGTCCTGCCGCCGGCCAGGCGGATCTGCGGGAAAGCCCTGGGGCCGTGAGCTTGCACCCCGCGCCGCGCCGCGTCCCCCCCTGCCCCTCTGTGCTTGTCCCGTGCCCATGCCCGCGGAGCAGTGGTGGTGGCAGCTCGCTGCCCTGGCCAAGCTGGCGGTGGCACCTACTTGTAAGCCGTGGTTAGCAAATCCCAGACCCAGCTGGCGACAGGCCACCATCGCCTCNCAGGCGGCGGTGGCCGTAGGGCCAGTTGGCCAGGCGGGCCGAGCTGGCCAGGCAGTTCTCCTCGGCGGCGCAGTAGAGCATGTGCAGCGGCCGGTCCTCGATGTACGCCGTCTCCTGCACCAGCGGGGCGTGCAGCAGCAGGTCGGAGGCGGCTGGGGGGCAGGCGGCTGCTCAGGGACAGGTGGCCACCCCACAGCTCGATGGGGCAAGTGCCAGGGACGGGGCAAGGGGCAGGGACAAGGCAAGNAGCGTACCCCAGCCTTCGCCGCAGACCAGACCCCAGCGGGGCTGCTCCCCGTCGCCAGCCCCCACCGCCACCTCGACCCGCCCCTCGAAGCGGCTCCGGCCCCCGCTCAGCCGAATCTGCAGAGAAAGGCAGTGGCAGCATCATCATGGTCACCACAAGCGATGCTCCTGCTGCTGGGGCCACATCCTGCCCAGCCCCATCCCACAGTGACGGCGGCACCCGGAGGGGCGCTGGGCTGGGGCATACGGGGCACACAGCGAGGTGGAGCCAGAAGCTGAGCGCAGCCAGGCACAGCTTTGGTCAGCAGAGAACTCGCCAGCAACGGCGGGTTTGGGGCCAAGGAATCGCTTGTGAGATCGGGAATTGTCTCCCCAAAGCAGCAAAATGGCTCATTTTGAAATGGGATCCCCATTTCAGAAATGACAGGTGTGAGGGAGTTAGAAACGATTAAAAAGCCCCAGGTGGATGAAACAACCAGGTGGGGCAAACAGGAGCACACAGCCCTGTTTGCTCATTTCATCATCAGCGCAAAGAAAAAATCTCTCTTGGGTGACCCACGGGGATTTTTTTCCTGGTGCTGTGGAGCTGGCACAGGCTGGTAGCAGGGCGTGAAGCAGGGACCACCCCACCCGACACCACGCCGTGCTGCGGGGCACCGCAGGGCGCCCGGAGCCCCCTGTGGCCCCCTTCACCCCTCTGCAGAACCCCCAATGCCCTGGGGCAGCCCCCAGCTCACACCAGGGGGAAACGTGTGGGGTGTGATGGGGTGAGAGATGATGGGACACCCCACAGCGGGTCCCATGGGCCCTCCCCAGTGCCCCACTCCAGGGGCACCGATGCCAGAGCCAGCCGGCGCTGTGGCCCCGTGGATCCTGGCAGCCTCCCGTGGATCCCGGCAGCTCCCTGTGGATCCCAGCAGCTCCCTGTGGATGCCGGCAGCCCCCCATGGATCCCGGCAGCTCCCCGTGGATCCCGGCAGCTCCTCATGAATACCAGCAGCTCCCCGTGGATCCCAGCAGCCCCCCACGGATCCTGGCAGCCCCCCGCCGCGCTCACCAGGGTCTCGTAGCCCATGTAGGGGATGTTGCAGCGGACGGCTGCATCCTCCGAGTGCTTGCAGTCCTCCTGCGTGATGTTCTTGAAGGGGCAGCTCCAGAGGGACTTCTCGGTGCCCAGGCACTGCACCTCGTTCAGGTGGATGGGCCCCGTCCCTGCGGGAGCAGCAGGGCTCAGGGGCGCAGCAACGGGGCCCATCCTGTCCCCGCAGCTGCCCCGGCTCCTGGGTGTGCATCAAGGACCCCGCACGCTCCTGGTCCCCACGGCTGCTGGAGTGGCCGCGGTCCCATGGGGATGCTCGGGGCAAGCCCCGCACCGCGTGTGACCAGCAGCCAGGCGCCCACGGGTCAAGCCTGGACCCGGCTCCCCCAGCCTGGCAGAGCCTTGCGCCTGGACAAGCGTCTCCTCCGCATGCCGGGAAAGGCGATGTCCGTCCCCCCACCCCAGCGCCCTCACCTTGGCCCATGCGTGCCCCACTGAGCGCCTCCTTGGCGCTGCCGAAGCCCAGCTCGCGGCACACCACGCTGGCCGACTGCAGGTTCCAGCGGTCGTCGCAGATGGTGCCCCACTCGCTGCTCTTGAGCACCTCGACGCGGCCCTCGCCGACCTTCGCGCCGCCCTTCAGCCGGATCCGTGGCTGCAGAGGAGCAAGGTCAGGGCACGGGACGGGACGGTGAGTCCCCGACGGCGCGGTGCCGAATGCCGCGGTGGGTACAGCACGGCACAGCGCTGTGCGGCACAGCACAGCGGTGGCTGGCCATGGCTGGAGGGCCACGAAAATGATCAGGGGGCTGGAACCCCTCTGCTGAGAGAGCTGGGGGGGTTCAGCCTGGAGAAGAGAAGGCTCCGCGCAGACCTTCTGGGGGCCTTGCAGGGCTTCAAGGGGCCTGGCAGAAAGATGGGGGCAGACTTTGGAGCAGGGCCTGTGGGGACAGGACAAGGGGGATGGGTTGGAACGGCCAGAGGGAGATTGAGAGTGGAGAGAAGGGAGAACTTGTTGGTGCTGAGGGTGGGGAGAGCCTGGCCCAGGTACCCCGAGAGGTGGTGGCTGCCCCATCCCTGTCCCCATTGCAGGGGAGGTTGTTGGGGGCTCTGAGCAACCTGCTCTGGTTGCCGCTGTCCCTGCTCACTCAAACCAGGACCTGTGCCCCTCCCCGTGGGGTTCACCTGGCTCTGTTGCTGCTGCTGCTGACGCTGCTTCTTCTTGTGGGCATTGCTGGTGGCGAAGAGTGGCCCAGGCACGCAGCTGACGACAGCGGGCATGCCGGCCCCGCAGGCGGCCGAGGCGTTGCCGCGGTAGAACTCGAAGGCGCACATGGAGAGGTGCACCTCCGTCCCTGCGCAGGACACCGAGTGCAGGCGGTAGTTGAGCTGCTGCCGCTCCGAGAACAGCCTGCGAGGAGAGAGGAGCCCTGAGACACGACCAGCGCGGCCGGCCGGCAGCGGAGGGGTTGGTGGTCACCCTGCCTGCGGCTGCGCTCGCTGCCTGTGCCCCTGGCACTGTCCCCGGGGACAGACGCAGAGCCTGCAGAGCCCGCCCCTCATCCCTGGCAGCGCCAGGACACACGCGGCTCCGGCGGGACCAAGCAGGGCTCCTGGCGCTCGGGCTCCCCTCTGGAGCCATTTACCTCTTCCTGGGCCCTACGTCCTCCCTGCGCTTTTGTTTAGGCTGAGATTTGGAGGCCCGCCTGGAAAACAGAAAACAACCATCACGGAGCCCGGGGCCTCCGACTGGCACCTCCACCGCCTGCAGTGACACGAGGAGCGCAGCACAGCTCGCCCTGGCCCTCTCTCCAGGCTGAGCAGGGCACGCCGGCCCCCCAGGGAGGCTCATGCACGGCCCCTTGGTGTCACACGTGGGTGCCACAGCATCATCTGGAACCAGCAGCGTGACGGAGCTGCCCGCCACAGCAGTGATGCAGTTTCCTGCCCACAGCCACCAGGAAACACGCCGGATGCAGCCGCATCCCGCACTGCCTTGTCACACGGCAGGAGATCAAACGCCAGCGGCAGCGATTTGATCTGCCGGGTACCAGTGAGGTGTGCCCGTGTCCTCATCCAGACACCACACAGCGTCACTGCGCCGTGCCCCGAGGGGAGCAGGACGCCCGGCGAGCGCGGGCGGCACCAAGCGAGCAGCACAGGCGATGGGCGCTCTCCCCGATGCCACGGGGCGCGGCGGGCTCACCGCAGCCCGGCAAGGACCCGCTGCCAGAGAGAGGCGCGCGGAGCAGCGCAGGAGGAGGAGGCTGCCAGGGACTCGGCGCACACGTGGTGTTGGTGTGATCCCAACACACTCCAATGCTCTACTTCACTTGGGGAGGAAGATGCCAAGCTGGGCCAAAACCCCAGGGAGCGGAGTGCTCCAAAACAAGGCAGAGGACTCACACCCCCCGAGGGACAAGTCCAAGCCCAGCCTGGCAACTGCCCCCGCTGGCTGATGGCGCGTGGCTCGCACGGCCCAGCGAGCCCCAGGACACCGCGTGGGGCTGCCAGGAACCAGGACTCAAACGGCCCTTCACACTTAGGAAACCGCATCTTGATCCTGCACCTGGTTCCGGGTCCCCAGCGCAAGAGAGACATCAGCTAAAGGGTGCGAACCCTGGGGAGAGCCACCCAGAGTCGGGGCTGGAGGGCAGAAGGGGCCTGGGGCTGAGATGGCTTCAGGGGCCCTGGCAGCAGCCAACCGCCCCCTGCAAGGGGCTGTGAGGGAGCGCAGCGCCCGGCTCGTCCGGCTGCAGGAGGGCAGAGCACAGGAGAAACCAGGTGAGATTGGCTACACGAGGCTCAGACTCGGTGCAGGAAAAACAATTTCCCCACGAGGGCTGTTGAGCTTTGGAGCAGAGGCCACGAGGCTGTGGGATCTCCATCCTTGGAGGGTTTCAAAAGCCAACAGATAAGGTCCTGCGCTGATGCACAGCTGCCCCCACTGCACGTGGAGGACTGGACCAGAACTCCCCGAGATCCCCTCCAGCCTGGGTTAGCCTGTGACCCCACATACGCCTGCTGCTGTGCAGCTCCAGATTGATCAGCCCTGGCAAACCAGCGCGTGGCCTTCAGGAGAGAGCTCATGCCCTGTGGCTTTATGGACTTCACAAACACCTCACCCAGTGCTGCAGGGGAAATACCCGCTCCTTGGAAAAGGGGTTGTCAGCACCGAACCAGACCAGTAATCCCGCTGCAGAGAGCGGGAGCTGTGGACGGGGGTCTGAGGAGCCCTCTTGGGCTGAGCCTGACTGAATTTCCACTGCCAGGACAGACACGGCTGCAGGAGCTGGCGAGGACACCGGCTGGGGACACACAGCTGGAGAGCGTCACAATGAAGAGCTCGCGATGGGTCCAGAGAACAGGGCACCTTCAGCGCCAGCGAAGGTGGTGGGGCCAGGGCAGGGTTGTGTGCCAGGGCACAGCAACATCCCCGTGAAGTGGTTGGCTTAGGCAAGCGGTACCCAGAGAGGACGGGCTGTGGCTTGCTGCAGCCACCACCAAAGGGAGAGCAGGGCTCAGGGACAGAGGGAAAGGGCCACCAGACCGACCAGCAGGAGGGCAGCAAGAGCGAGGGGAAGGAGGGTGCAAGAGATTCCCAGCAGACGCAGCACTCGGGACAAGAGCTGCCACACCGTGCCCATCGCACCACTGCCTGGTTCTGCCAGCACTGCCATGCCCGTCATCCCGGTGCCCAGCACTGCCATGCCCATCACCCTGGTGCCCAGCACTGCTCTCATGCCCGTGCCAGCTCACCTTGCCAGCCCACCCTGCAGGGAATGGAGAGTGCGCAGCCTTTCCAGCTCTCCCACTGCTGCTTTCTGCAGAAAGCAGCCCATTTCCACAGCCCTCCCCATCCACTGGAGAGACAGCTCTGCTCCGAGACCTCCGGGTGCCCATGGGGGCACGGTCAGCCGGGAAGAAAGGTTGTCTCTCACAGGGAATGGGGGATCCCAGTGCAACAGGCAGGTCCCACCGGGCTGGGGTTTGTCCTGCCTGCCCAGCACAGCCTGTGCCCTCCGTCTGCTCCAACCAGATCCACCTGTGCCAGGATCTGACCCGACGGCAGAGCCCAGCGGGGCCGGACCGCCCAGCTCTGCCAGGGCTCAGCAGATGCGGCACCCCAGCCCTTTACCTGCTGCCTGGCCTCAGGCTCCGGCCTTTCGTCCTGGCTGCGCGCTTCAACCGCCTGCGGGAGCAACACCGCAGCTGGGCACCACTCCGGGCACCGCACTGTGCACCATGCCATGGGTAGCGTCTCTGCCCAAACCCCTGAGCCCTCACTCGGGCCAAGGTGCTGCTGGAGCATCCCTGCCTGACTTGGCTGCAAATCCCCCTCAGCACAGGGACGTGTACGCTCCACGCCGAAGGGAAACGTGGAGGGGCACCCACACCAGGGAGCAAACGCTGCCATCCTGGAGCCGGCTCTGCAGCAGCGCGTGGGGCAGGCAGGCAGCCACGGCCTCCAGCCTCGCCGTGGCCCCTGGGCATGGTTAGTGAGTGCCCATATGACCAGCTGGCACCAGGACTGGCGAGGAGCAAGGGTGGGCGGGATGCTGGGGAGCCACAGCGCCCAACCACATGGCTCCTGGCTGTTGCACCAGCACTGCCCCGTGCCCCTGGCGTCATCCCCAGCTCTGCCTTGGCCCCGTGTCGCCGCCTTTGTTCTGACACCCCAGCCCCACAGGCTCCCCGCAGGCCTCACTCACTTGTAGAAGTTCCTGTTGACCTTCTTCTCAGCAGGGAAGCCCATCATGCCGCAGACAACTCGGCTGTTCCGGCTGTCCCAGCCCTCGTCGCAGATCTGTGCCCAGCCATCCTTGTAGCGCACCTCCACAACACCCTCGGTCACCGGCAGCTGCCTCCGCGCCCCGGACACCACCGGCCGCAGGCGGATCTCCTCCACGTGGCTCTGCTCGGTCTGCAGGGCACAGATCACCCAGGCTGGCACTGCACCCCGACACCTCAGCTCCGTGCCAGCCCCTTCCCCAGGGTGCCCCAAGGATGCGGACACGAGACAGGATCTCCAGCCCCACCTGGGGAACAGGGACAGCCAGGTGCTGCATCCCTGCAGGACACACGCAACGGCCCTGGGCAGCCAAGGAGCTGATCCCAGACTGTGCAGCCAGTGCCCCATGCCGCGGGTGCAGCCCCTGGGAGCGCGGCCAGCAGAGCCAGCGCTGCTGTCCCACCACCTCAGGATTGCGCAGCCCGAGGGAGGGTGCCCAGACTGCCCTGTGCCCAGGCAGGACAGCAGCAGGGAGCACCAGGACACTGGGGAGGTTGCCCCTCAAATCCTGGGCTCAGCTTTGGGCCCCTCACTCCCAGCTGGCTCTGCGGGATCTTGGGCAGCACCAGACGCGCACCGAGCCAGCAGCCTCCTCACCTCGATGACATTGGAGTCCTTGAAGCCTGGGATGCGCTCATCCTTGCAGACGACACCCGCGTCTTCCTCGTGGCTGCAGTCGCTGTTGCCCCAGCCCCGGTGTTTGCAGTCCCCGATGCTCTTCTCGCTCCCAGCACAATTCACATTGTCCAGCCAGATTCGCCCTGCCAGACACCAGGGCCAGGGTGAGGGGGGCTAAGCCCACGCAGCACCCCCTGGGGAGCAGGGAGGTGCCCGTGGCACGGCTGAGGCCAGAGAAATGCCAAAAGCAAAGCCTGGAGTGAGGGATCCACAGGTGGGGCGGTGCCAGCTCCCCAGGGGGCTGCTCTGACAGACCTTCTGGGGGCCTTGCAGGGCTTCAAGGGGCCTGGCAGAAAGATGGGGACAGACTTTGGAGCAGGGCCTGTGGGGACAGGACAAGGGGGATGGGTTGGAACTGCCAGAGGGAGATTGAGACTGGAGAGAAGGGAGAAGTTGTTGGTACTGAGGGTGGGGAGAGCCTGGCCCAGGTTGTCCCGAGAGGTGGTGGCTGCCCCATCCCTGTCCCCATTGCAGGGGAGGCTGGCTGGGGCTCTGAGAGACCTGCTCTAATTGCAGATATCCCTGCATCATCCCTGGACAAGATGAGCTTGAAAGGTCCCTTCCCACCTAAACCATTCCATAATTCCACGATTCAATGACAACGCCTCTGTGTACCGTGCCCCCAGGGGTCTGTACAGCGTCTCACCCACAGCAGAGGCTGCTACACCTCTCACCGTGCACCCACACCAGCACCATGCAGGGGCAGCCAGCGCACGTCTGCAGCCGTCCTGTGCCCTGGACACGCACGCAGCACCTCACAGACAAACACACGCAGCTTCCCAGCCCGCTCTGCGTGTGCAAACATGCGTGTGCACATACACACGTGCACACACACACGTGCTCACACACACACACAGAGACACTGCCGGACTCTTGACAAACACCGCCTGCCCTTCCCCCTGCCCCACCACCCCACCGACCTGTGCATGCAAACCTGCTGTGGGATGCACAGCCCCCCACGGCAGCGGCCAACGCGCTGCCACAGCCCGTGCAGCCCGGCGGAGTCGTGCCCTCCGCCCCTTACCGACGCCTTTGCCGTACTTGGCGCTGTGGGCCCAGCCGGTGGCGGCCACGAAGCCGAGGTGCCGGCACAGCACGTTTGCGTTGGCCAGCGTGAAGTCGTCGTCGCAGATGGTGCCCCACTCATCGTTGTAGAAGACCTCGACTCGGCCCTCGTTGTGCTTGCGGGGGTAGCCAGCCAGGCGAAACCTCAGCTGGGGCGCGGGCGGGTGCGTGGGGCCCGGAGGCGTGGGCTGGGCACTGCCCACCCACAGCCACACGCCGCTCAGCAGCACCAGCAGCTCCTGCCGTGCCCACGTGCCACCGCTTCCCATGGCAGCCTGGCTCTGCAAGGGCAGAAAGGGTCAGGACATGTGGGTGCGCGAGCTGTGCCAAAACACCAGCCCCGCGCTGGTGAAATCCCCGCTCACGTGTGGCTCCGCTCAGCACCCGCGTGCCCGCGCATCCTGTCCCCGGCCAGAGCCAGCCCTCCACCTCCGCCCGCCCGGTGCCTCTCCAGCGCCTTGCACTTCTCCACAAACCGCCGCGACCAGCGTCCCACTGCCCCACCGGGTGGCATCTCCTGTGCCAAAGGGCAGTGACTGCAACGGGTGGTGATAGCAAAGGATGTGCATCACCCCAGGAGAGCCGGCGGGTAGGAGCAGGACCAGCTGCGGGAGCAGAGGGAGCTGGAACAAGAGCAGGGCCTGAGGAAAGCCTGGCTGGTCCGGCCAGGAGCCTGATCCACCACGAGCAGCGCAGCGGCCGCTGTTTGTGAGGAGCCAGCCACGGAACAAGGCCGCCGGAGCAAGGCAAGGCTGTCAGAGCCTTCCACATTCCTCTCTGCAGTGTTTCTCCAGCCCTCCAATAACATCCGTGGCTCGCAGAATACCGGAGGGAGCTGTGGTATTCCTGCACCAGTCCCATCGCAAACAATGGTGAAAACCCTCCTCTGTGAACTGCCTTCCCTTCCCAGTGCCCTGCCTGCCCTTCCCAGTGCCCTGCTCCCACTGACCCGTCGGGGACCACTTTAACCCCTCAAGTGCCGTGTCAGCCCAGGAACGGGGTGTCTGCACGAGCAATGTCAGCCCTGCCCCAGCCATGGTTTTGACGGCAAAGCTCCAATGCTCGCCCGGCATCAGAAAATGGAAAAAAGAGAAAGGTCTGGCTCATCCATGAGGATGATTTAAGACACCAGGGATTAGCTACAGGCTAATAGCAGAAGGAGAAGGAACATAAACCGTGCTCGGGCTCCCAGCGTGGGGCTGTGCCACAGGGACCTCTCTCGCAGCCCCTACCCCTGGTGCCAGCACACTTCCCTGCCAGCCTCCACCCATGTGCCTGCGGCTTGCTGCCTACGCACCCGTTTGGTGGGGCTGGGAGGGTGTGCTGGGGCATCTGCAGGGACCGCAGCCGCTCTTCAGGTGCCCCTTTCCAGGACTAAGGCTTGTCCATGTGCTGCCCCTTTGCTGCTGGGGCCTCGTCATTAGCCTGGCCAGCACAGGGCTGGCGGCTGGCACGGGTGGGCGACCCGCGGCCCCTCCAGAGCCTGGGGCAGGCTCCACCAGCAGGAATCACCCCCATTCCTGCTCCGTTCTCTCTTCCAGAGGATGGAGCCCAGGTCACCCTTCCACACCCTGAACCAACAAAACCCTCCTGAAGGGGCCCAGCCCTGCCGCCTGCCCTGTGGGCACGCACCACACTGGAGATGCCACCCAGAGCCCCTGGGATGAGCCCCTGGTGCCCACAGGGATGCTCAGGGAGAGAGGGTGAGGGGCGGCGGCACCGGTCCAGGCCAACGCGAGACATCGTGGTGGGGCACACGCCAACCCCCTCGTGGCAATCACATCAGCTCGGTCCTGCTCTCTCTGTCCCAGCCCAGTGCACGGGGAACACCACGTGCTGGTGGAGACACAGCAGCAGGCCGGAACGCGCCCTGGCTCGGGGCAGCCCACGAGCCCTGGGGTCAGGGGGAGCTGGCTCCAGGCTCCCTGCACCTCAGCTGCTGCCTTTGGCACCGCGAGAGCAAAACAAAGCCCAGCAGGAAGCATATTTGTGGGCAGGCAGCAGGGAAACGCTTTGCTGAACCTTCTAATCAGCCTGTTGTGGCAGAGGAAGAGGAGGGCAGGCGCAAAGAGCCACCCCAGCCCTGCTAGCAGCTCGGGGAAGGGGTCTTTGGGATCTGCCGCATCTCTGCTCTGTCTGGAACGCAGCGCAAGGATGAGTTTGCCATCTCATAGCAGTAACAAACCGCTTCTTATCCCACCCGTCGGCCACCCCGGGGGCATTGCCCCTGCCCAACCGAAGCACTATAAATCCACAAAGCTTTACCACCACGCACGACACCGCGCTGGGCCCTCCCGGTGCTAACTGTAACACGGCTTGGGAGACGGGGGAAGCCAAAAGCGCGTGAGGACTAAAGCTCCGTGTACACCGGATGAGCAAGACGATCTCTGCCGACGCAGACTGGCGACAGACCCGGGCTGGCGTTCAGCGGGTCAACGCGGCGCGGAGGGACAGCAGCACAATTACGGCCGATCTGCAGCGCTCTGCGGAAAGAGCCCGTGTCAGAAAGCTGGTGCGACCTTTTATGAGATCACAGGTTTGGTTAATTGGAGTAACTGTGCTGATATAACAGGTTGAGACTGGAAGGCATTCAATTCATCTGGCACCACCTTTTAATGAATAATTAGCACTCAACAAAACCAGTGCACCTTCTGCTAAGTGGATTAAAAGTGGTCACCTGCTGGAACCGAAATGCGGTTACAATGGGGGAGTCACCATTCAGTGAGCTTTCTGGTGAGGATCACATGATTTTCAAAGCACAACCGTGTCTGGAGGAGGAAAAAAGTCCTCTCCTGGTGCCGTCTGCGAAGACAGAAATGGGTAGGAGAGAACGGAACTGCGATGGGGACATGTGCATCTATGTGTAGCCTATGCCCTTGACTACAAGGGAAATTTAAGTCTGTGCATTTAGGAGCAAAGGGTGTGGGACCAGAGAACAGAACACGGCACCTCACAAAGCAACAAGTCCCCTCTGAGCACCAGTCCCCACCGAGCCGCAGCAGTGTGACCTCCAGGATCTTACTCTGAACAAGATCACCAATGTCACCGAGACCACCTGGCTTGATGTCAGGTCCCAGCCCTGCAGCGACGTGGGGTAGCCCCACACATGCCCGCAGTCTCACAGCCCTGACAGACTCCCGCGTCCAGCTGGGCAAGGGGCAGAGCCGGAGAAGCCGATACTGGGAGGGCCTCCAAGTCCCGACACCAGGGTGGTTGTGATGAGACCTGCATGGCTGTGGACAAACGTCCCCCAGCTCAGGACCCCAGCCCCTACAGCAGCAGCAGGAGGTGCCCTGGGACTGGGCAGGGATGTCCTGCTGCAGCCCTGCTCTGGCACCCTCACAGCTCAGCCAGCTCAACCTCTGTATTTAAAAGCCTGCTGTGGATTTCTGTTCCTCACAGTCCTTCAGTTGCTCAACCTCCTGCCACCCATTTCTGCATTAACCCCAGCCTGCTGCCGCCCTCGGTGCGCTCCTCCTGCTTCACAGCTTCCCTCTGCTCAGGCTCCAGCATCCCTCATCCCCTCTGTGCCTGCTCTGCCCTCGCAGCTCCGCCTGTCCTCAGCTCCTGCAGCTCGCCTCGGGGTTTCCAGTGGAAGCCCCACTGAGGCTGCAGGGGCCGACAGCACGGCCCACACCCGGGCCAGGGTAGCTGTGGGGCTGGCCGTGGGAACTCCCTGGGCACGGCACAAGCCTTTTCCCCACACCTGCCCTATCTACCTCTCCAAACATGCTCCGAGTCCACGTGCCGGCGAGGTCAGGCTAACAGGGCTCCCATTGTCCACATCACTTTTTCCGTTCTCTGCGACGCAAGCAGAGCATTTGCTGTTCCCCAGCCCCGGGACGCTGCCCGACCTCCCGGCTCCACTGCCAGGCTTCGCTCCTGCTCCTGCCTGTGCTCTGGGGTGGGGATTCCCCCAGGTCCCATCGAGACCATTGCGGGAGCAGCAGCACAGCTCAGCGGATGGGCCTGATCCTGGCACGGCACCTCCCGGTTCCAGCCTGGGACCTTTCCCTCCAGCCCCAACACAGCCTCAGGGGACAGTGTCCTGCTGACTGGCATGGCAGGAGGGCACAGGATCTGTGCCAGGGCCGGACGTCCACCCCGAGGGATTTCCCATCTCCTCCCCAGCACTCGCCAGGGGAAGGTGTTCCCTCCTGCCCAGCCTCCCCGGGCTGTTCCTGCCGAGAGCAAAGGTCCCCAAGGGTGACAGCTCCCACTCCACCAGCACACGGCGCAGCTGGTGCCATCAGTGGCACAGCAGGAGGACGGGAGTGCTGCTGCTTTCAGAGGACCAGGAACCTGCAGAAACCACACACCCCTCCTGCAGACAGCGAAAGGCAGAGGTGCAGACAGCCTGGGCACGGCCAGCCAACGCGCGGAGGGGCAGGGGGCCAGGAATCACCTGGAACAGGGCTGGGTGTCCAGGCATGTCCCGCGGCTGCTGCCGCATGTTTGGACAGGAGCCAGGCACAGTCCTGCCCCAGAGCCCCGGCCGCCCTGCTGCCGGCTGCCTGCTCCAGCCAGAGACCATCTCCCCTTGGCCTGGGGCTCCTGCCAGAGCTGCCGGGCAGCCTGTGCCGTTCCGTGCCGTGCCGCGCTGAACGTGCCTGCCCCGGCGTGCGAGCGGGCTCAGACACACAGCAGCAAGTGGAAAGGGCTCGGGAGGACGGGCTGGCCCTGCCCAAACGCTGGGCGTGGGAGCCGGAGAGCAGCCCAGGTCCTCGCCTCTGCCCAGGAAACCTCAGGAATGTCCCGGCCGGGCGTGCGCAGGGCCCTGAGCTACCTCCCGGCCCGCGGCGCAGCTGGTGCTGCTGGCAGGATGTCCCAAACCCGGAGGCTCCCTGCACCCCCTGACCTCAGCCCCGCGCTGCCAAGGCCGTCACGGGCGCAGGGATCCCTCAGTGCAGGGAGCAGCCCCACACCACACAGCTCCACTGGCTTCCGTGACAGTCCCCAGGACAGAGCCACCCTGGCAGAGCCTCAGCCCTCCCTCCAGGCGCTGCCCCCATCATCGCTCTGCTCCCCCAACTGCATCTTGCAGAGGGGCTGCTCCTCCCGGAGAGGCTTGGCTGTGCCAACAAGGGGTGAGCGGTGCCAGCCAGGGGTGCCTGGAGCCGAGGGGGCTGCTGGATCCCAGGGACTGTTCAAATCGGCCATTTGGCACTCACCAGGCACACAGAGGGACACTGACCTACCCCAGCAAAACCCTGGTGAACACCAGACAGAGCTCAGGAAAGGGCAGCTCCCGATGAACTGGGGCCTTCCGTCAGTCGATGTCTGATCAGCCAAGTGCTGGGCACCCCTGCGGCACAGGGATGGCATCCCGGGCTGCGGCAGCCGGGAAGGGCCATGACGGGCCCTGCAGGAACACACTCCCTCAGCAGCAGCCTTGGACACACACGGGGAAATGGAGCAACCCAGGCACTGACAACTGGGAGGACTCAGAGAAGAGCAGCACAAGCGATCGAGGACCTGGGAAACCCGCCAGCTCGAGGAGGAGGAAGCTCCCTCTGTTTATCCTTCTCTGGGAAGGTTAAAGGGTGACACGGTCACACTCTGCCCACGGCAGGACATCCCTGAGAACGCGGGATCATGTCCCCGGCACTCGGGGCAGAAGAAGGTCTGGTGGGTCCCATGGCTTCAGGCACTGGGCTCCATTCCCCCTTCCCCCAGGGCCCCAGGACGCACAACCCAACACCAGCCCTTCCTTTCGCAATCCCGTCTGCCTGGACAAGGCTGCGTCGCTCCTCCTGCTTCCCGGCAGCTCTGGGTTGCCCATGTGTGCGTGTGTGAGCTGGGGCAGCCCCGACACCCCACCGCCCTTGGGCTCTCTGCCTGCAGGGAACCTGTGGGATCGGAGCTCCAGAGTGAGCACAGCCAAGGTCGGGAGGGTAGCTGGGCTCCACAGCTGAAGCGGTCCCAGAAGCTCTGGGTGCAAGCAGCCCAGGGCCACCACAGGAGCCTGGCCACCCCGGCAGGCTTGGTGACATGTCCCACCACCATCCACCTCCTGCTGGCTGCGAGCCCGGTGCTCCTCACTGCCCAGGAGGCAGGGTGTCTGTCCACGCTGTCCCTCTGTGCATCCCCAGTGACAGGGGGACACTGCTGTGGACGGGACGCCCCAGCTCCCAGGGCTCTGTGGTGTCAGCTGGGGCAGAGCACTGGGTGCACGCTGGGGCTGCACCTCCTTCCCTTTGCTGACGCTGGGTCCAGCCCCACAGAGCTACCTGATGTCCCCCTGTGTTGCTGTCACCCTCAAACCAGGGTAGGTCACACGACAGCTCTGCGCAGTTCCCACCACCACCCAGTTTCCCCAGGGCACAGCAGGGCCCTCGGCTCTGCCAGGGTCTCGCCTGCTCCGCTCCCGGCTCCCCTGGGCTTTGGAGAGGCAGCCCTGGCAGGAACCAGCTGCAGGCAGGAGGGAAGGACCCCAGAGGAATGTGCAGACGCTGCAGCCATCCCAGGGCCCAGGCAGGCTGAGGGGCAGGGGGGAGCTGGGGGCAGCAGGGCGCAGGCGGTGGGGCTGGGGGACCCGGGCAGCCTGCTCGGGTGAGCTGCTCAGCCGCCTGCGCCCTGCTCTGGAGAGCGGCTGGGACAGCAGCGAGGAACAAACATCTCCCCAGGCCTCACGCCTCACATCCCTTCATCCATCCTCTCTTTCTAGGGCTACAGCGAATTCCATCCTCATGGAAATCCCGAGTCTCCACCGGCCTCTGCGAAGCAGAACTCGGCACCCGCAAACCTGCGGCTCTGACGGCTGCCCCGCACCGCTGAGACCGTCGGAACGCGAGTGGTGGCACCCCGCAAACCCGCACCCTGCACACCCGCACCCTGCACACTCTCACCTTGCACACCCGCACCCCGCACACCCGCACCCCGCACACCCGCACCCTGCACCCCGGGACAGCCGGCACGGCTCCCAGCACCCCC
>WEIS01086819.1:0-13165 GCA_013389965.1 Todus mexicanus
CTCTCTCTCTCTTTCTTCCTCTTAGTCATTAGCATTGTCCATGCAAGGTTATCTAATTAGGGACTGACAGTGTTATAGTCAGCTATCCAATATATAGTTCTCATCTGGTGAGCATTGAGTCACTGTGCTTCGCTTACCAGTTTGACATACACACTGTGGTAACTAGGCCAGGCTCTCCGAATAGCTGCTCTTTTTTTTCTCTTTTTTTTTTGTAAATAAGGAATATTAAATCTTCTCTGTTCATTCATTTAAATACTGTTGTTCAGGTTTATATTGCTAAAGTGACTTTTACTTCTAAACTGCCATAACACGCCTTGTTAATCTCAGCTCTTTTTAGTTTTATGCTCTTTATTAGGATGTTGTTTTATAGCTTGTGAAGAAGCAGTAGTAAAACAGGGACTTAATGTTTTTACTGATTACTGCCCAATTCTTATTTAGCCTCATGCGACATAACATTTGCCCAATATCACTACAGCAACTAATGCAATATGATCATATTAACTATCTTTAACATGAGTGTTCTTCTGGCTTTCATGTTATCTGGCTAAGGAGCTGCTCAGAGACTGCAGGCGCTGCCATTTTGTGTGGTGCTTGGAGCCATGTAGGCGCTTTTATCATTATACGAACAGCAGAGCACCACAAGTTGATTTGACTTTTCCACAGGCCCTGAAACACTCACTAAATCTGCAAATGGATACTTGAGATTTTTTGATTTATTGGCAGAACATGCGATCAAAGCAAAGAGCATGATGTTTCAGAGGCTTCACAGACTTGCAGGGTCACTGGATTTTTTACTTTGCTTCATCAGCTTTTTTTATCATCTTTTTGCCTTCTTGCTTTTGCTCCCCTGTGCTTATGTTTTCAGGGCATACTCACACTCTGCTTGAACATTTATCCTCATGTCCATAATAGACTTTTTTCCCTCCTTTTTGCAAGTGTAGAATTAATGCTAAGGCATTTGGAATCATTAAATGATAGGAACTTGTTGAGTGAATGTTTTTGTGGCACTTCAATGTGGGTGCAAGTTAAGCAACTTCATTGGTGCTTCAGGTGCTCAGATGTGGAAGAGTGTGTTTATTACGCCGACTTCTCGCAATGTGATAAAATAGTGAATTGAAAATTGAATTTTACTTTGTTTACTCTTTCGGTTCTTTCTGGATTTGCCGCTTGTGTTGAATCTCACTGTGTTTATACTACTTCTCTTCTGTGTCATGCTGCTTGTCAGCTGCTTCCCGTATGCATAGTTCTCATTGTAGGAAGTCAAATTTGGGGGATTGATCTGTTTTTATTAAGTAAATGAGAGAGGCATGGAAACAGCCACATATCTGCTGACTGGCACTGTAGCTTAAATAGAATTTCTGAAAAGTCAGAACTGATGATTCTGACCCTTTTTTGTGGCTCATGGTATCTGACCTCTTCCTCAGGGCAGTCCAGCAGGGTGATCTTTACCGCTAACACTGTGGAAGGATGGAAACTAAATAGTGTCCTAGTGTATTACTATTGTCAAGCTAGTTTGGTTTAGGTTTTGGTTTACGTCATTTTTAAGAAACTTTAATTTTTTTATTTTCTTAAGTAGTCATCTTCTAACCTAAATGGTGTATATTTTTGCTGTTTTCCTTGAGTGGTCTGCCTAAGCCCTCTCTGTCCCCTTACATCTGCCTCTGTATAAACAACGATAACTGTCCTTCATGTTTAGTAGTTGGAGGTCTCTAGAGGAAAGACTAACTCAGTTACTAAGCTTCTCCAGTCTGCGGTATTTGGAAAGGCGTTCTTTTTCCTGTCTCCCCTTCAAGATTGGTCAAAAAGAGCTGCAAGTTTCTGAACCACGCGCAAGGCCTTTTCACCCTGGAACCATGCAATCCGTGCTGATATCTCTTTGTTGTTTCAAGCCTCTAAATACTCAAAAGAAGCATCCCAAGAGGCAAGAGCAACACTTACAGATGGTATTTTGACTATTCTGTGTGCATATCCACTTTTTAGATTCAAGTAATTCCATCAAGAATTAATAGTAAAGTAATAAATGCTTGATTATTTCAGGGCAACAGATAACCTAAGGCTGGTCTGCTTGGAGCCTGTATAATGAGGAGAGACTGAATTCAAGAGAAGCAAGTCTCTCCCACACACATTCTCCTTCACTGACTTCAGTTTGGTAGGTGGAGAAGTCTGATCCTGCCTAGCCAGAAATGTTGGAAAAGAGCATGGTATCTTAGTCACACTCAGGAGATACAGCCAAGTCCTATCTCTCTGTTTCCCCTTCTTCCTTTCCTTAGAAGCCTGGCTTGTAGGCCTGCAGAAGGCACTTCTGCTCCTCTTCCTCTCCTTGGTCTCCTTTCAGGCAGAAGCAAGCACATAGGATTCATAGGAATAGCAGCAACCTCAGATACTGTAGGATTTTGTGCTGAGTAAAGCTTTTGGAGGCACTTCAGGAAAACACTTCAAGTGAGGTGTGGGAAAAGGTGTTGGGTCAGAAATAAGTCATTACACTCAAGGTGCAGTGATGAGGAAGAGCGTTTTCTAGCAGTCTAGTAGATGACAAGTTCCAGAGTATTGGCACATCATATCTAGCACTCTCTTGGCAGAAATTATTAATTTGGCAGTAAATATTCATAGACTTTTGAAGACAGAACAAATTTCCTGCCTCTTCTCCAAACTCTTGTTTTTCCTGTGCCTTAGCACTGTCTATGGCAATCTAGCAGGTGTTGAAGCCATTGTAAACATTTTTGGTGAGCAGTACATTCTCTTAAGCCTTTGGTCCTAACCACACAGACATCTGTCCATGAAGTCCTTATGTTCCAGATTATGAGAAAGGACAGGAATTTTGGCTATTCAAGTAATATCAGTAAATTAGAAAGTCACAGTTCATTGGTATTAGTTTCCAGGAGTGATGAATTCTGTTGACCTTAATTCTTGTGTATGTCCAGCCTTTTAACGGTAAAAGAAAAAAACAAATCCAGGAAAACTCAAACTAATCAAGGCAGACAGAAAAAAAAAAAAAGCTGGTTGCTGCGGCTGCAAGTTAAAATTCCCCTGCTGCCTGTTTTTATTGGTGAATATCAGCACTGATTAAGGGAAAATTCCCTGTAATAACATCTTTACATATATGTTGCATGTGTAGCCTGTAGAGCTTGTAGTGTGTGAGGCCAGATGGCTGAATGGTGCCAAGATGTAATTTTAATGACTCTCTTACCAGTTTACCTTTACCAATACATTAAAAGCCCATGACCTCTAGTAGAGGCAGCTTGTGCTATAAGCAAATATACCAGAATCCAGATCTGCCAGTGCAATGCACTAAGCTCAGACCCATCTTTTTAATCTGTGCCTTTGTACCTCACCGCAGAGATACTTGCAGGTTCTCCATTCCGGTGTTACAGGACCCAGGCACAGCAAGCAGAATGGCCGCCTTGGACCTTTAGCTCCCATCCTTGGGAGGAGGGCCAGGGGTAGCTCCCCAGGCTTGCTTGGTGAATGCTTCAAGTCTGCTGCGTTCCTTACTGTGTTGGAAAGCTTTTCTCATTTCCTGAATTCCATGAACTTGTCAGGCAGCCCAGGCCTTTCAGTCACAGCAGCAGCTATGCAATGCAGCTCGAGCCCTGCTCTCAGGGCTTTTAGGGATGCCTTCCCTTGTCACTTCTGCATGGGTGATTGAAACAGGACTTGGGTGTAAATTCACCGATGGAGAGTGAGCAGAGTGTGACTTTCAATCTGCTTTTACTTCTCAGTCCAGCATGTTCCAATATCCTGCAACTGCCACTGCATTAAGCAGAAAAGCTGAGATCAAAGTAGATGTGATGCTTTAGGTGCTAAAAGTCATTCTGACTTCCTCAGTGGTAATGCAGTGAAGAGCACGGGGAGAAAAATCCGTGCTTCTTCCATCTTACGTGGTCAGCCATATTCCAGCCATATTACTGGCAAAATAAACACTGACTTGCACAGCAATGCCTTCATCTACTAAGCCCAGGTTTAGTTACCATAGTAACTCGTCCTGGAGATGAATGTGATACCCTGGACAGCAGGGAAAAAGACTTTGATTCCACAGATACCAGTCCTGAGGCTGAGAGCCGACCACAGAGACACGACTGCACTTCTTTGTTCATTTCCCTGGCACAGCCTGAGTAATTGGTGGCGTGTTGATCAGCCGTGATACAGAAACGTGGTGGTGTATCATCATTGCAACCTTGGGCTTATCTGTGTTCAAATGAAGAATATACTGAAATCATCACAGGTGAAATGAATCCCATGAGGGCAGCAAATCTTCATCCTAAGGATGCTGGAAATGATGGTGGGCAGTTTTCATGTGGTAGCAGTGTTGCTGTAAACTCACTATAAACTGGCTTGTAACAGCTTCCTAGCTACCAGCTGAAGTCTTCTCTGAGAGATCAGTGAGTGCGGATGTAAACCAATGGGAAAATACAATTAATTATAGAGCATTTTAGGTTAGTACGTTGACTTTTGGTTTAGTGCTGCTGGAACCACAGTAAACAATACTAGAAGTTTGTAGGCAAAGATAAAGTCACCACTGGTTCAATAGCAAAAGTTACTTTCCCAATTAAACAAACAAAGCGAAAAACGCGTGTACAGATAGCCAGTGCCATCCCATTAGTGATGGAGAATACCAAGAAAATGTATCATTAGGCCTAAAATGAAACACTGTTAATAATAAGCCAAGTGCTAATAATAAGCCAACTGCTGATAACTTCTTCGTACTTAGCTTGCATCAGACAAGCAATACACTTGAAGGCCTAAACTAGAGCAGGGAATTCGTGGAAGAGTCCTATGTGAATGGAGCTGTAGCCTATCAAAGAGGCACTGAGAATCAGAAACATGCATCTTCTGGAGTAAAAAATAACCAGGGAAGGTGTCTTCTCCACTGTGGACAACCAGCAAGCTCAGTATTACATTTAATTTGAAACTGTTGAGGAAGCAGTGATGCAGAAACCGACTGAAAATTTAGTTAGAGTGTTGGTGATGGCCGAGTGCTTCTCACTGTTGGATGCAATATATAGGGCAGATGGAGGCCACCAGTAGTAGAAAAATTGCTTCAACTTCTGCTTACTAAGTTGTTAGTTGAGTACATGGGATGGAATGGGCGATCTGTTCTAAAAATTCAGATTTTTATTATTTTTGATGGCAGTAAGGAAGATACTAACTGGCTCAGGTGCTGGTGTAGATGAGAAGTAAGCCCTTCTGTGGAAATCTATGAATATTATTTTGCTTTGAGAAACAGCTTTTACTTGCCCGTTCATGATCCTTTATTAAAAATAACACTGTTCATTTGGCAAAACCAGACCACCAGAATAGTTGCTTTAGAGTTTATCAGCAGCCTCATTTTACCCTGAGGTCTTCACCACAGGTATCACTAAATAAGCATTAGAAATGTAAGTCGGGTAACTGGAAACAACGTAAAGCTCTACACGTGTGCACAGAAACAAATCACATAGTTGTGGGTGCCACTAAAAGGCAACTTTCAGGGTTTCTTGCAGAGACTGGATTTCATAGTTTCATTCCCTGGTTCTTTTCAAATGCAGAAGAAGGTTCTTGTGTTGCCACAGGAGAGGTGCAGCACACTTGGCTCTGTGCTGGTGCGAGGACATGAAAAGAGACCCTTGAATGAAACGTGTGGGAACACCTGGCCAGTCAGTGTTCTGGCAGAGCAGGGCTGTTCTTGGAGATTGTGCTGCTGAGATACTGGCCCTTGGAGCATCCAGGGTGTCCGGCAGTCTGTAAAAGGCCATAGCAGAATTTTGGGAGAGCTTTTCATTGTTCCTACAGGAAACACCGAAGCACACTCCCGTGGGAAATTACTTTAAACTTGCCTTCGTGCAATACTTCACCAAGGCAAGTTCTTGCACCTTTTATTGGCTTGAGGGAGCTGAAGTTCCCCAAAGTGATGAATAAACATGTCTGAGCAGCCTGATTTAGTCACGGCATACATGATGAGACTACATTGTCACAGGGAGAGCCACTGGCAGGGAGAGCGTGTTCCCTCTTAATGTTGGCTTTGTTCGACTGATAGAAAAATGATCCAGTGTGTCAGTTCTGTCACAATATTTCTGTGGAGAGCCTGATGTTTGCACTGAAAAATGTGAAGAAAGCAGGTGGCAATACTGTTGAGTGGCAGTGGATGGAAAAGGAAGACCGAGGCAAGTTTCATTGGCTCTGCCCCCTCCCTGGTTTGTTGCTTGTTTTCTTCTTGGTAGTGATGCCGAGTAGGAGTTGGGGCATTTTTCAAACATCTCTTGGGTATTACAGATGGGAGGCAGCCAGGGGTTTTTTCCATTGGTGTTGCTGAAGCTTGCTGCTTTCACTTCTGAGTTTTATGGTGATGGATATGTCATCGCTGGGACTTGTTTTAATGCCAGCTAAACATTATATAATGGTTTATTTCACTATCCCCTTCTGCCTTAGTTCATAAAATTAAGGAAATCACTTAAAGGTTTTGCACTATAGTTCCACTGCAGCGAGGTGTTTGTTCACCTGGTTTCTAAAGAAACATTGAGAAATGAGTCTGCATGGGTCTAAGGGAGAGTAATTCATCTCCTAATAAGTGAAACCAAGGTACCAGAGCTGAATGTATTGGAAGTTCATTGGTAATCGTAATGGCTCTGAGTTCCAGTACTTCAGTTGGAGAGGAGAGAAACATTTTTTTAGAATCTTTTTATAATTGCTGCTTCTTTTACTTCTTAGCACTTAAGAAAAGATAAGTAAACTGGTTTGAAGCTGACTAGAAAAGAGCATTGCTTTTCCTTGGCTTCTTTAAATATATGTATTTAGTTACCATAGTAAACAAGTACCCATCCAGGCTGATTCCATAGTTCTAGGATTTCCTTTTTCTTTTTTCTTTTTTTTTCAGCTATTTTGTGACACACTTAATTAAAATCTACTACTTGGTTCCTCTTTGAGCGTAATAAAACCCTGCCTTATTCTTTCTGTCAGTTTAATCCTTCTTTCTTTTCCATTGACACATTTCTAATACCTCTTCAGACAGGCCAGACACTTCTGCTTCATCTGTACCGAATCCACAGTGCTTAACACCTTTTGACAAAATGGATACATTCTCCCTGTGGCTTGGAATTGATATAAGCTGTCAAAAAGGGTTTTCCAAACGGTCTCTCTTTGTCACCTTTACCAGATTTTTCTCCTCTGTTGTAGATATGTGTGGTTTAATGTTCCGTTTCAAATACTTTTTGGCCTAAAAAGTGTGTAATGGAATCAGGGTGTCCCCTGAATGCTCCTAACAGTAGGAGATGCCTCTTTGTTTTGAGCACCAGAATCCCCATAGACCCACGACAGCAGTGAAATTACACTTTTGACCTTGTTCACTAAAGTGTTTCTTTCTCTGTAAGATTAAATGAGAGTAACCAACAATAGCTTCCTCTAAAATGTACGTTTGTTTGCTTCTCATAAGGAAGGATAAGGAAGGATGCTGCAGCAATTCTCAGCTGATTATGTTCTCCGGAAAGGAAAAACAAACAAACAACAAACAAGCAAGCAAGCAAACAAATCCGCTCGATTCAAGGAGAGGTGGCTGCTTTAACTATATTAAAAATGCAAAAGCAATTGATATATTGATATTTTCCTTAAGCCAGGGTTGTAGCTACATCCCAGGTGTGAGAACAGCAGTACAAGAGTGACACATTTTCACACTTCTGTTGCTCTATTCACGTTACGAAAGGGGATCTATACTAAAGCACCAAATACGTTTTTAAAGTATCAAATCTGAATATACAATATAAACCATATACTTAAGTTCTGCGTGAATGCCAAAATACTCAAGAGATCATTTAACTGATTCCCATGGTCTGTGCAGTTATGTCAGTCTAGAAGATAAATGTATTCGTTTCTGTAGATTTCTATGCAGCCTTTTGAGTTCCTGGTGTTTCTTTTCACTTGCGTGTGACCAAGTGGCCATAGCCTGCTGCAGGATTTGCTGTGGCTGCCGGTCCTGCCTCACACATCAAGGTGCTAGCATATCACTTGCTCCACATTTAGTTGTTCAGGGCACGGATCAGAAAATGCTCAGTGAAGTGACCAGAAGAGAGATACAAAATAAGATTTTTGTTTCTTCCCTTTTAGGCTATTTCAGCTGTGTTTTGGGATCTTCTTTTCCCAATGTATTCCTGTTTTCTGTGAATATTTACCAGCTCTGGATCAGTGAACATACTTTCTTCGTTGTGCAGAGCACGTATCTGTGAAATGCAAGGGCAAGTGTGATCCTGTAGTTTGTGTGGGTGGGGGGTTAGGTTCAAAAGAGGGGAGAGTCTCAGGGAAATCTATAGTTTGTTTTTCAGAAGGGATCAAAATAAGTGATTTCATGGCCTCCGTGGCCTCAAGACTTCAGAGCAGTTTCTCCTGTTTGTTTGCTCAGTGTGGACGATGCTGTGTGGAGAGGCATCAGAGCTATAGAGCATGAAGGGTGATGCACTGAGGGGGCTGCAGATCTGTGACTCCCAATCTCTTATCCTTCAAAAAAAAAAGTCTGTTTTTCAATTAGTACCTCACTGGTGATATAAATTAATGATTGGTATGGATCTGAAGCAACCTTGTCATCAGAGAATATTTGGTTAGTGTTGACATACTCCCCACAGACATGATTCATCCGTCTGCCTTTGGCAAGCTTGCCCTGTGGCTCTGCTATAATGTGTTTCACCAATGTGGCTGAAATTAAAATGTCACTATTAAACATGGCAGAATCAGATGCTCTCTGGGCACTGTATCTCTCCAAGTTCTTCTTGCTTCCTATGTAGCTATTTCTGACAGTTTAATTGGACAGCTGTATTCTGGTATAAAATAATACGTTCCTATTTTCACAATGCACAGGGAACTAAGCCCTTTTAGAGCACTATTTTGTTGCATACATGTACATCTCATGCATGGCGGAAGCAGTAATGCTCATGTAACACTGTGTTGCTGCTTAGTCCATCAGAAAGCATAAAGTCAAAATTAATTGTTCTACAGGACGATAGAAAGCGAATCTCTAAAAGCAGTTGCTGGGCTGTTTGCAGCCGCTGTGTCAGCCAGGCTCCCTCCTCGGGAGCAGTTATTGACTTTGGGCTATTGAATTCAGGGCTCTGGAGGTTGCTCAGTGGGAAAAGCCTTCAGTCAGTGCTTGGCAGCTCTGTCACTGTGAGGTCATGGAAAGGGCAGCTCAGTCTCCAAACCCAATTAGGGCCTGATTCGGCACCTCTTCCATCACATTGGAAAATCCCACCAAGTAGGGTGGCTCCCAGGCCTGGATTTCGCACCCAGCCTCTCCAGTGAGATGGCTAACGAACGTGTCCATTTTTGTCACCTGGGCCATCGGAAATACCCTTGCTGTCACAAAACGGCTAAGCAGCTGGTGCAGAAAGGTAAAGAGCGTAGTAAGAGGATAATGAGCCCACTACAGTTGACAGACCAGTGACCTGTACATGTGCATTCTGCATCCCTCGCATTACTCATAGCTAGAGCTGTCTAATTCCTCGGATCAAATCATTTGACTCTTATGAGCAGCTGTAACTTTCAAGTTGAATAAAGTCCAACTGCTGAAAACATTAATGAAAAACATAAAACCAAGGCTCTGTTTTATCAGGTATCAACAGCATTGCTTTAATTCCCTCCCTCCGAAGACTTATTTCTTGTGTGTGCTGGGTTGTGCTTTTCATCCCAGGTGGCTGCAATTTCTACTGAAAATAAGTTGAGCCATGAAAGGTTGACCCACTCGCCTCTGAACTGCTTTTTATATGATGTGGGTCCCTCAGGGCCCAATTCTAGCCATAGAAGTGAGAATGATAGCTATCAACGTGTTTAGGAAGTATGTCAGTGTGCACAAAGAAAAGGGTGAACCCCAGACTGGTCTGAGTGGTCTTTAAAATATGGATTTCCTGTGAAATGGTGATTAAAGGGGAAGCAAAGGATAATAAGAAAATTAGCCTCACAAACTATCGGTTATATCAACGTGTGTTTTTCTATTAGCTCTTTCAGACAGGCACAAGATCAGTACATCCCTTATGACTCTCTTAAACTAGTGTGTAAAATTTGGTTAGTGTCTGATCAGCTCCTTTGATCAGTATAGTCTAGACTGTTGCCAGAGTACTAAACCCACAGTCCCCTTAAATGGAGCCCTACTCAAGTGAGTCGAATTACATATGAAAAGGTTATAAAAACTGTCCACTATCTTTGAGTAAAGGAGTTGGGTTCAAAGCTGAATACCTCAGAAACTGCAAAAATAAAAACAAAGGTGTAATTGCAGAAAAGAGCAGGTAGTATTCTTAATTCATGCTTTAATTGACTGTCTCAGAAATCCAAAAGAAAAATTTTCAGGAAACTTTTATTATTTTTAGTTGGATCAGCATTTTTGTAAGCCTCTAATATATTCAGACCCACTAAAGGGGAAAAAAATCCATCAAAAATTCTGCACAAATTTCTCCGAAGAACTTAATGAGTTACAATGACCATGTCTGTCTCATTTCAAGCACACAATACTGGTTTTAATTGTAGCAGCAGTGGAGGACCAGTGGGAGCCTTCAGTATATAGATTGCACTCTCGCCACCTCTAAGTTCTACACAGGATTATTTGCAAGGGAGTGGTGGAAGGCCAGAAGCAATAAATTTGTTATCTGTCAAAGAAGAGCTGTTTTCCCTCATCACTGGAGCCTTTTCCCACCTCTCCCATTGTAACGCCACCCTGTACCCATCTGTACTTGGCCTCGTGAATATCAGAAATGTGAACAGCTCCTTTCCTCTTTGACAGTGCTCCTTCTTTTGCATACTAGCAATAGTAGAAGATTATTCAGAGACAGTTTAAGTCTAATGTCATAACCAGAAGACTTGGAAAGTTACCCAGTGCCACTAATTTTATAAAGCTGGTTCGTATCCAGGCTGGCTTTCTCAAGATGCCAAGTTTTTGATCTTTGCATGCCTACCATATCTGTTGGGTGTATTGCAGTGCTTTCAATACCTGGCATAGAAGCAGCATCAGCAAATTGATCAAATTATCAAGATAAGTAAGGTATCACATCAACAGGCTGAAAAGATCACAGAAAGGAGACCATTTAAAATATGTAGAAAATGAAGACAGTTGTTTTATCTACACCAAATTCTGTGCAAATTAAAGAGGAAAACTGGTACACTGCTACTGTCCAAACAGTGAATTAATCTACTCATGGTTGAGAAACAGGTCCAAAATAGGCATTAAAATCCTTGGGATGATACATAGTTCATTTCATCCAGTTCTTTGAAAGCACCAAGTGTTACTGTACTTACAGAGCTGCGTAAATAATAGAAAGATAAAAGGAATGCAATTTTGCGAGTGAATACATGACCGCAGAATGCGGTCGGGATACTGGGTAAATTCTTCCCAGTGCTTCAGCCAGTGGCATTACACCAGGGAAGAACCAGACCGTGTTTTGCATGCAGTGTAGGAGATTGTTAAGAGGCAACAGGCATGTGTTTGGGAGAATTTCCTCTCTGCTGTTTGCAGAAATATATGTGAAATCTCCTGGCTGATCTATAGTCATTGCATTACCTGTTGTCTTTCAGCAGGTAACTAGTTAAATTTGTGTTAAACGGAATTTGCTTTGCCATTTCCATTTGCTGTTGGAGTAGAAATGTTCTGACTTGACATACGACCAGTCAATAATTGGAAAGTGCTTGCATGAGTTATTTGAAGCCAGCAGTTCAGGCAGTGTCAGCCACAACTGGGATTAAAACCTGCAAAGAGTTGTTCTACAGTCAGTGATTCCGCAGCATCTCCTCTGGGTGTCTGCATTTCACTTAATAAGGATACCCTGTAGACATCAACTGAAATAACTCTTGCCTCTATTGTTTGGATGTTTTTGTGAACTCCGAAATGAACTTGGCATATACAAATACACTTCGTTATCCAGCCTAAAGGATGCAGGGCAGGAATTATTATCTTGTTCTGCTGACAACTTCAGTAGAAAAGAAATGGCTTTATTTTACTGTGACTGAAGAGAATAAGAGTGTGTCTGTACCCTGTGGTTTCCTGGGTATTTTTTACTACTTTTTTTTTTTTTTCCTGTACTGATGATGTTTTTTTACTATTACAGGGCTATAATAATCCGAAATGGTGAAGTCATTCCAATGTCTTCAGAATTCACTCCCGAGACCGAACGCCAGCGACTTCAGTACCTGGTAAGAGACCTGAGGACCAAATCAAGTGCTGCTGATGACAAGCATTGCCCAGTAATACCTAAGGTTCAGACAAGTGCTACTGAGTTACTATGGGTCAGTGAAGGACCTGAACACCAGCGACTGACCATGTGTGCCTTTTAGCCATCAGCAAATGTGAAGCAGAGCCTGGTGGAGCAAATTCCGATGAAAGGAATCTTTTCGGTGAAGGCCATCGATTAGCATGGCTGTGCTTGTGTACCTTGTTCAGCTGCAGAACTTCAGCAGCTCATTGGTGTTGGATAATGATAGCTCAGACATAGAGCTAACAAGCCACAGAGGTATTTCAATCCATCCCAGTGTTTACTGTGTGATGGTATAAAATACCACAGACTGCTCTTTGTGTGCGCGTGAATGATACTGCAGGATTTTACTCGTTTGCTCTAACAGTATGCCAGTAGTATCTCCATCAGGGAAAAGACGTCCAACTTAGAGGTGATCTCAGCGAGCGTTGACAGCTGCAGGGTAGGATGGGTGAAGAAAGATTTGTTTTATTTCGTGTACCAGCACTCAAAGCAGTGATAGGGAGGCCAGCTGAGGACATGAGATACTTTATGCACCAAGCTGCACTGGCTGATAAGCTGCCCAAGAAACATGAGTCAAAATGCACGGTGTTATTTTTCATGCAGTTCTGTTACTTTTTAAGTTTTTCGTTGATGGTCAGATCCATTGGCTGAAGTTGGTTGGCTGTTTGTCAAAATGTCATTCCTAACGTGGCTGAGAGATTTCTTTTGTGCTTCTTCTGATCTCCTGCTTTTCCCCCTTAGACATTTAAACTTAATTCAAGGCAGGCTCACTGTCAGCTTTGCCTGACATGAAGTAGACAGGCCAAGGCTAGTGATCTTTCCTGGTCTTGAGGTGTCTCTTATCTTCAGCCTAGCCCAGCACTGTGGTTTGAAACTAGGCAAAATGCCAATAATTGACAGCGGGGGTGGAAGGTTTTAATGAAAAAATGTGAATGTTTCTGCAATTGTCATGTTTGTGGTGTGGTTTTTTT
>WEIS01086844.1:0-14812 GCA_013389965.1 Todus mexicanus
AGCCTGTATTTTAATCTTGTGCTGAAGAGGTCCGAGGGCAAGAGTTTCTGTTGCCGTGATCGTACTGTTACTCAAAGCATTTTTCTCCTTCTAAGGATTCTGCATGTTCCTTCCTCCGTCACCTTTTCTTGCAATTGCATTCAGACATTAGTTAATAGCTTGCTTTTTGTCGTGTTTTATTAGATGTTTATATAGAGAAAGAAAACTAGCATTTATTTTAAAGGTGATAATAGCCTTAAAAATGAAAACATAATGATTTGTTTCTGTCTGTGCAGGATCCAAATTCTCAGCAGAAATTGCTCCTTCATAGAAAGGATGGCTTTGTTCCAGCATCTGTTTGTCACCAGTAAAACAACTCGAGTAATCTTTTGGATTTTTTGTGGGGGTTTTGGTTTTGTTTTTTAATCATTATAACTTTCTCTCTGCCTACCTCTTAAGATCACATTGGTCTTGTGTGTTGGATCTGGTAAACATAACACTGGTCCTTACCGAGTTGATGAGCTTTACAAAGCTATTTAGTTACATTTTATTTTCACCACTCTGAGTGATACTCGGATCATTTACTCTCACTTTCTAATCTTTATTTTGCAGTGCATTAAGATGGGAACATATTTTAAGTTTAGCAATTTTAATGATAATGAATGAAATAACTGTTGCTAAGATATCCCTAGGAATATGCAATATTATAATCAGGAGGTAGTTATTTTGGGGATTGTATTTGCTTACTAAGACATTAACTTCATATTTTTGAATGAGTGACTCACGCAGTGCTCCTGTGGAGGAATTACTGTCATTCCTTGGTGAATCTTTATCTCATCATACAAAAAGTAATATTTCCATAATTCCATTACAGAATTGGTTTGCGTTTTATTTTATCCTGTCTGGAACCTCTGCCTGTTACTGTGTTTTATCTGCAGCTGGAGTTTAACTTTCACCTTTTTATTATTAAAAAAAGATAAGGTAGCTTCTTGGTTATCTTAAAAATGATTGACTTGTAATACTCCAGATGCATCCATAAGAAAAACAAATGTGAAAAGCAATATGGCACAGAGTAATCAAAGAGCAAGTGGCAAATAAAGAGCAACTGTTAAAGCAGGCATTTTAACTAGCCTCCCACCTGCAGCCTACAGCTAGTCAGTCCTCTCAGCTTTTTTTGGAGTCCCATTATTTCAGCAGATGGAAGATTTAGTGCGGGTTGGAACGTTTTGCAGAACTCAGGCAACATTTTATGTGCAAATTTCTCATAGTTTTTGAGAGTGATGCTTAGTGGGTTTGAGAGTGGAATGGTAAGATGTAGCAGGATTGGTTTTCACGTCCTTTTTCTTTGTTTTTAAAAGACCTTGGCAGATGGGGACATTCAGCTGTATAAAATATTTCATCCCTTGTTTCCCCGTCCCATTTCTCTGTTGGAGTGGACAATAACTGTCTTTGGAACACAAAGGCAAAGCAGAACGTGTGGTTTATTCCATAGGTACTTCAAGTCAGAGTTTGCTCTGTTCACTTAAGCCAGCAATAAAATTGAGTTTACACTAAGGCACTGTCCTGTAAAAGGGGACGGTGAAATGCAAACTTCTTCCAATTTCTGCTTTATATGCACTTGAGACCACTGCAGCTGATTTTGGTCAGTGAACGACAGTTAAGCTCTCACCGTCAGATGAAGTGATCTGATGACAATTAAATTATTTCTTGCATGAGGATGGATCTGAACTTTCATGTCTTTACAAAGGCTACATCCTCTGAAAAGGAGAAACAGGTGTAGTGGTTTTGTTACATTACTTATATTTCCAGGCGTGTATTCGTGCATAACCAAGGTTTTAGTTCTGTACCAGGTAAAAAAACAAGTCATCCCTAGAAGTGTGTAACACAATCTAATGAATCGCCAGGAAATATATTGAGAGCTGTGAAAATAATAGAGAAACCAGATTCATAAATCATTGATGAGTATGTCAGTCAGGTTGCATGTACTAGGATGTATCACTGCTACTGTTAGAGAAAACTTAGTATGGGAAAGCTCAGCGTAGATGTAATATATTCCAATGTTTTTAGTCTTCCTATCTGAAAAAAGTCAGTCTCATGTATGCATAGCAATTTGTAGTTTTAGCAAGTCGCATTTTGATTCTGTTGTTTGCAGTTCTGCTTTATAATATTCTGGGGTGCGTTCATACAAAGCAGATCCAGTTACTGTAAAAATTGTTATTTTGTTAAGTTTTTGCCAAGAGCTTAAGTAAATCTTCTAAAATGCAAACACGACCAGAACAGCTAATCCAGGAGAAAAAGGTTAACTTTATAAAACTGTAAGCTTCCGAGAAAACCTATTTCTTGACCTATCCCCTGATTTTTATCGGGGATTGTAGAATCTGGTAACAGTTAGGAGGTAAGGTACTTAAAAAAAATAAAATAAATCTCGTACTGCCATTACTGATGGTTGCTGCTGTATGAGGGATTATTGCTTAAGTGCTGTTAAATGCGCAGCTGCCTTGCACAAGAGGAACGTGTTTAAGGGAAGAGATTGTGAAAGCTGCGTTATCTTGTTTCTTTCTAAATCAGTGATTACTGGGGAACATGAAATGGCAGTTTCTTCTATTCAAGCGGAGATACTTGGACTGTGCTTCCAACTGCTAATGTAGACGGGTTTTAAGTGTTTGGGGGATTTTGGACTCTTCTCCCTACACATCTGGTAAGGTGGTTAATTTGTAGGGCTTGGCTAGGTGGTTTTGACGTTTAACACTGTCTCACTGGGGTCTCACATTTCAGGAATGTGAGGTGGGAGGTAGGAATGGTGTTAGGCTTTGCTTAAAGCTGTCTAGAGCTGAGTGAGAAGTTGTAATCGGCTTGGAGGGAAAGGGGGCTGGTAGGGTTTTGCAAGGGCTTTTTCGAGATTTTTATTAGTACGTTGTTGACTATATTCTTCCTTAAAACAAAAGCAAATCAAACCCAAAACTATTCTGCTTCAGTACAGATGTAAGAGGTTTTTTTCTGCAAGAGCAAATAGTGATGGTAGAGATGCTAACCAAAGGGACAGAAGAGCTGTTGGTTACATCAAGAGAGTTATATTGATAAGGCAGTAAGGTTGTCTCTCTTCAACCACCAGTTATCTAAATGATGGCTGTATTGTCTCATTCATGATACCAGATCCCTTTAGAAGAGGCTAGGGGAAAGGCAGGGGATTATTCAGCTTGCTTCACTTAGATTCCTGTCATGGGGGACAGCGGGCGGAATCTCTTTCCTGTTGCCTGTAGATTTGGACAATCAAACGAATATGAATTTCTGGTTTCTAAAAGCCTGAATTTTTGCTAGGTGCAAAATGGGAGCAAACGAATACGCTTTAGCAACTTTCTAAGAGACTAAAACAAATACTAGATTCTCTCATCAACAATCTAAACTTGTCCAGCAGTTTGCGGAGAAAAACTAAACCCCTGAGTTTGATTTGCTGAAATCCAAACTGAAGGAAAAAAGGGTATTTGTTCTAAAATTAGTGGAGTTACAGCTAAAGAGCATAAATAAGTAAATAAATAACTTCTGACAAAAATTGGCAGTGATATGAATGAAATGCTAACAACCTTTGCTCAAGCATTTCCAGTGGAGGGTCTAGTCTTGTTCCTCTTTAGTCCCTCAGCAGGTTGTAATTATGAACAGGTTATATGGAAAAAGACTGGAGCAAAGACTTGTGGTCTTGAAATTCAGTAAAATTACTGACCCAGAACATTGCTGCAAGCTAGCTGTCCCAACCTACCCCAGCGTGTCTTGTTCTCTCTCTGATGTGCCACAGTTTCCCATTTAGCTGTCATTTCTGCAGTTAACTATCTTAACAACCTCTGCTTGAGAGTAACCTTAAAGCCTGTTCAGGAGCTTTAGGTAATACATGAAAAGCCTTCCCATTTTTCTACCTGTGAATGCAGTACTGAGAGAAGCGGTGGAACTTCAGCAGCCCTAAACAGCTTAGGTCCTGGCTCTTTGCAACGTTTTTCCTTCTTTTACTTGGCAATAATTGAGTAGAGTTGACTTCAGACAGAATGTTGAAGCAGCGTGAGTCGTTGCGTGATGCTGCGCTCGTACGGCACCGAGCCAGCTTGGGGAGATGGTGGATGACTTGCCATACCTGACTGATGTGCAGTTAGTATTGATTTTAATGATACAAGAGATTTGAGAGTCTGTGGTAATAAGCACAATGGATCTTCTCTTCCTGTCCAAACACTAATAGACCTGCAAAATAAATTTCCTCTGATAGGAGGCTAGATGGCAGCGTCATAAATTATCCTAGAGAAAACCCCCACCAAAGCAAGAGTCCGCGCAAGGACATGTTCTGCACTGCTGGTGCCTTGCAGGTGGCCGTCTTTACTGGTTTAAGCTGGACAGCCTGGAGATGCCTCAGACTATACACGCACTTAAGAGGATGGCCTTAGATGTGGAGACACTAGAATGGCTGTCTTGATTCCTATGGCATTTCTCTGTGATGACTAATCAGAAAAAGAGTTGTATGCATATGTGAGTGGGTGGAAAAAACATTTTATCTTTATAAAACTGAAGTGACTAGAGAGGCTCTCGTAGTTTAAATATATTGTTGCTTAACCATACCTGTTTGAATTCGTCCGTAGTGAAGCGCTTAGTATAAAAAGAACCCTGTATTTTTCATTTGTCTGTGTTGGTGGTTTTTGACCTTTATCTTTTGGATGGGTATGAAAAGCACTCTTATGTTACTTATTTATAAATTCTAAAACATGTGTTCTTCTCTGTTTGATAGGATTTTCTGATAGCATGTCTCTAAAAAGGGAAAGGATAGAAGGTTCTGTTCTGTTTACTTTTCTCCAATTCATACCCCTTCATGGAGATCACTTATTATTCTGTTTGGTACATGAGGAACCGAAAGGTAGAAGTTAAATCTCTGCCCCAAGGAACTCATAATCTAATTAAAGCATATGAAACTGCATTCTCAGATCTCAGTGGAGCTGTTCCACCTTTTTTTGACTATATATTCTGTGTGCAGTCAGCTGAGGATCCGAGTAGCAAATCAGGAGGTATAGTGGATTTGGTAGTCAGTTACGATTCTCCCAGCAAACTACCCTCACAGCTGTCAACATTTTGGTGTCACGGTAGGGTAATGCTCTCAGAAAGGACCTACGTGCTTGGAGGTGAGAGCAGAAGTAAAACTTAGCTTGCATTCCTTTCTTTAGGAGCCAGTTTGGAACCAAGGCAAATGTAATTGTCTGGACAGGCAGCTTCCAGCAAGTTGAGATTATAAATAATTTTTTTTTTTTTACCAGAACAACACTGTTGAAAAATAGAGACTGATGCTAAAGGAGCTTATTTAGGATGCTTGGATTATTTGTACGGCCAGGGTATGTGGCCCACAGTAGAGTTGGCATGAGCCCCAGTCTACTGGTAATTTGTGAATGGCTTTAGTTGAAGCCTTTAAGCCCAGTTCTTTGTTCTGCATTTGTACCAGTGCCTTGTGCAAAGGCATCCGAGAGCACGACTGCCTTCTAGACATGACAACAGTGAGGTGAATGATAATGCTGCAATGCATCACACTGTACAAATAGTATTCAGGCATATCTATCCTAAACGCATAAACATCCATCTAATTAAAATTTTTATATACATCCATACTGCTTATTGGAATTCAGAATGCTGTGCTAGCTTCATCAGTCTGCCAGAGTTTGAGGCTGCGGCATCAAGTACTTAATGAACAGATCCACGAGTAATCTTTAGAAAGTGCTTAGAATTAAGGCCAAATCTGAGGAGCTTTGTACTTCTTATGACATTTTTCCCCCTTTGGCTTTCATATTATGGAAGCCACATGAAATCGGCAAGGAGTCTTAAATTTGTTCTTTTGAAGGTATTATAAAACGCTGCAGAGCAGTGCACTTGCCTCTTTCTCAGAATGGAAATGTGTGGCATTTATTTGCTTAGGAAAATAAGAGTTGGATTTGGCATCTTTGCTCTATGCAGTAAATCATCATTACTAGGCAAAGTGTTTAGTCTCTTAATAGTACTACTCAAATCCTTGCTTCTCAATGGAAAATGTATGTGAAGCTTTACAAATCTGATGGAATAGAATCAAAACAGGAGATTCAGGGAGTATAAATCAAATAACATCCTGTTGCTATGCAAATAACAACGTTATTGACTTATTCTCGGTAAGCATTACAATCCTGAACATAGGACTTGAGGTGAAGTGACACTTTGCATTTTCCCTTTCTTTTCCTCCTCATGTTTTCCCCTGACGTACATTGTTTGAAATTCTCCTAACGTGCTGTCTTTGTTCCATATTTTGCAGGATTATGACTTGAGCCAGCTCCAGCAGCCTGACACTGTGGAACCAGATGCCATCAAACCTGTTGGAATCAGACGTCTTGATGAAAGGCCAATCCATGCAGAACCTCAGTATCCAGTCAGATCAGCTGCTCCTCATCCTGGGGACATCGGGGACTTCATTAATGAGGTAAACGAGAGAAAGAGTTTCCTCCTAAGATCTGATAAGCTTTTATATTTTGTTAACAGCTACTCATGCAGAGTACAATTATGTTTGAACATAATAACTTTTAAAAACTTACTTAGACAATTAAAATTGTCTTGCTAGATAGAAGTAAATATGTTCTTTTAAAGTGCAGACAAATTTAATTAACTCATTCAAACAGAAGGGAAAGACATATCAATTAACTTCTGTGCATTTGTATTAATTGCATTTATAATGTGTTATCAGCTGCAACCACAGTATCTCCAAGCAGGATTATTCTGTGGCTTCCAAGTAATAAATAGACTAACAAAATTATAGTTTAGCCTAAATTCATTTATTAATTCACAGTAATTTAATAATGGAGGAAGTTCATTTTCATTTTCCTCGTACATTGTCAATTGAATTCAGCTAATAGTGGAAATTCAGTAACTTAAATAAGACCAAAAAGAATTCCATCAAATACGATTAGTGAGCCGGGCAGCTAAATTAATGTTACGTAAGTTCTTTTAATACTTGTCTTGTCATAGCGCTTAAAAAGTCTTTGCATTATCTTTGATTCTTCAGTCTAATAAACATAAATGCAAGTAAGAATCAGACTATACCAGATTACTAACAGCTCTGGAAGAAATGCTTCCACAAATATTCATTTCATTATTTCTGTCACTTGTCTGTCTTAAATCATTGGGTTTGTGGAACTTAAGGTAGAATGTGCTTCTTGTGCTTGCTGATTGTAGGAGAACAAGTACTAACCCAAAATTTACTGCTTAAAAATAAGCTGCATTCTGTAGATGAATAATAGTAATTAATTATTTTCTCTAAGTTTCTCATATTTTTCTTGGCATTTAGAGCTGGACAAGTGTTGCAGAGTATTGCAGAACTGTGTTTGCAAACATGTTTATTCTTGCATTCTGTAAAGACAAGTGAGACTAATGTACTGAAGTCTTTTGTGTTAGCAAGGTGCAGAAAATTGAGTTTGCTCGTTTAAGGTATACAACAATACAATTATAAAAAAAACCCTGCCGGGAGGTGACTAGCAGGAAACATATAAATATTCTCATAAAACACTGTATTTTAAGAGACTCCAGGTTTGGGAAAGAGCTATATTAAAAAGAGATGTCTCGAGGCAAGAGGATTTTTGCGTACATTGCGCTTCTAAATATTACAGTTATAATTGGCTTCAGGAAAATAGTGGTGACATGGGACAATAGAAGGGCCCACGTTGTTGGCCAAGGCAAGCATGCTCACAAGAATTTGTGCTTTCTCATCTTCTTCCAGTCAGAGCTTCCCGTGCTGTTGTCACACAGCTGTGACCAGACACTACCCACTTGGCAGACAGTCAGAAATCATAGAATGGTTTGGGTTGGAAGGGACCTTAAAGCTCATCCTGTTCCAACCACCCCGCCATGGGCAGGGGCACCTTCCTCTAGACCAGGTTGTTCAAAGCCCATCCAACCTCGCCTTGGACACTTCCAAGACCTCTCTGGGCAACCTGTTCCAGTTCCTCACCATCCTCACAGTGAAGAACTTCTTTCCGTGAACCTCAGCACCTTTATTTTTCTTGTCCTCAAAGCGGCTCTCAAGCTCTCTTACAGAGCCAAGACAAGGAATGAGTGTGATTCTCCTGGAAAACAAGAAAAGGGCCAGCCTTCTACAATTTTTAAATTACTTAGCAAGTTGTCCTCGCAATACTGTTTCTCAAGAGGTTATCACTTTTGAAGATGATAGGATCAATGTGTACACGTGGAGCTGTAGAAACAGTGCACGCTGTCTTGAATTACTGCAGTATGTTTATATAACAGTACAGACAAGCACGGAGTCATTTTCTTACTGCCGTCTCCTGTATTAGATCAATACCTCTCTTTATATTTCCCCTTGCCATCTACCAAAAGAGAAAGCTCCTCCCAGCTATTATCCACAGTAAAATAATATCATTACCTCTAAAATAAAATTAACCCTGGAAGTATATATGAAATTAAAGAAAACATGGCAATTTTCTTGTCTCCAAGTTAGCTCTGTATTAATTACATCTTCTGGTTGAAAGGAACTGTATAAGGTAGTTGCTGTATTCAAGCATTATATATGTTAGCTTCTTTTTTTCATAAGGTGTTTCTTGAGATTTCACATCATTTTACTATGGGGCATTCCACCTAACCCTCTCTGTAGTGTACAATACCCACCCAAAGATTGTTCATGTTCTGATTTGCCAGATGTCTGAGCAAAATTGAGACTTTATTTCCCCAAAACAGTTTGATCTTAATTTGTGTTTTATGTTAAAATTTCCCATGGAAAATGTGATTCTAAAAAGCCTCTTGGGAAAACAAAATGCCAGTCTTTCACGGCACTACTCCCGATTAGAGTTAAATTCACAAATTATCAGCGTCTAGGGAATAAACATTCAGGCTGCACAGGTTTTCAAACTCTCTGCAGAGAATTCCACCTGCAGTCCTGGCAAGATGATACTCAAACAAATTGGGTAAGTTCCTCTCAGTTTTACTTGGGAGTAAATGAAAGAAATATCCTGGGTAAAACGTGTACCAGATGTTTCTCAGCACAGTTCGTGCAGAAGATATTCTGAGTTGTGAAAACAACATAGCGAGATAAGAAAGGGCAAGGTTCGTACCTCTCTGCATCCATCTTCAACAGTATTAGGCGTAACTTCTCCCTTGGGCAGCTCTAGCCCAAACTGCCTGTAAAAGCAGCACCAGTCACCAGCTGAGCCGAGGCTGCCTCGGAGTTGTCAGTACCTCAGTAGCGAAGTTTTCATTACCCCATTGGGTTGAAAAGGTATCACAGTATTACAAGGTGGGAAAAGACCTTCGAGATCATCCAGTCCAACCTATAACCCAACCCCAGCACATCATCTAACCCATGGCACTAAGAGCCTCATCCAATCTCCTCTTAAACACCTCCAGGGACGGTGACTCCCCCACCTCCCCGGGCAGCGCATTCCAAAGGCCAATCACCCTTTCGGGGAAGGATTTTTTCCTAATCTCGAGCCTAAACCTCCCCTGACAGAGCTTGAGACCGTGTCCTCTTGTTGTGTCACTGGTTGCCTGAGAGAAGAGCCCAACCCCTGCCTGACTCCAGCCTCCTTTCAGGTGCAAAGCTTTTGGTGATCATTCTGGTCTAGTGGAGAACGTGGCCATAATCCCAGAGGTGCGTGATGCTTTGGGATGCTGGCCCATGTGTGGGAGTTCATTTAGTCTGTGCAATCTTCACCAGCACCTCAGGCACACAGCCAGCATTGTTCAGATTAACCTCTGAATTACTCCAGCTTTTGACCAAGAAGAGCTGTAGGTCACTGATTTCAGGTATCGGGAGGTTTTACCTGCCATTGCTAAGAAAGCGTGAGGTGTTTTTTTCTTCTTACTTTTATTACAGAGCTGAAGGAAACAAATTTTAAAAGAGTGCAAAAGACTTATTGGATCAGTTTATTCCTTTCCTTTTGGCAATACTCTGCTTCTTCTGGTGTATTGCTTTTTAGCTGTCATCCATTGTATTAGGTCTACTTAACTGAGACATACAGAAGTGTGAGTAGTTTGTAGTGTTCTATTGACTCCTTAGATGAAAAACAAGTTACAAGTATGATAAAAACTTCAAGTATTTTTATAACACGTACAAAGTTAAGATAACGCATACAGAGCCATGAACTTTGTAAAATAAGAAGGTTCCAGAGGTGCCTTACAATCAAAATATGCTTTGCAGACATAAGCTAAATGACCTCGGGGACTTTCTTGTTTTGTCTGTTTCAATGGATAGATGAATCTCTAATTTAAGGAGGGGAAGGGGAAAAAAACTCCTTTTTTTTCCAGTCCAGTGTACAAACAAGTCAGTGAAGTAAGTCATGTGTTGTTAAGAATACTCTGTAGACCTTGTTTTCCATTTTGAGGCTTTTAAAACATAACCTGCAGTGTGTGGAGCACATTTAACACTTGGAATAGTAAGGATTTACAGGACAGTATAAATTAGGCCTGTTTGAAGCAGCTTTGTTAATCGTGTTTTCAAGAACCATCTATCCTGTCCCTGGAAATCGTCAGCAGATTATATTGTGGTGGAGAGCTTGTGGCTAAGAATATATTTCTAATCAATAGAGGACATAGCCTGAGGTAAAATAAATTTAAATTGCAAACAGAATGTCTCATCCCGTGAGGACATGGAGGACCCTCAATTCATTCTTAGTTAATGGTTATTGATACAGCGCACCTCCAAGCAGAAGAGTCCCTCAATGTTTTCTGTTTTCTCTTGTCAAGTAAAAGAAATGGTTTCAGATTTAAACAATCGTTTCGTATTTCCCTGCAAGGCTTTGTTCTTCTTTTTTTCCCTTCAAAAATCTGCAGAATCTGATTAAGCAGTAGGATTAATGAAAATAAAAGTGTTAGATTTTTGTAATGCTTTGATGTTAGTTCAAGATTTTTCAGGTTTTGCTTTCCCTTGATTTGAGACAAATTGAAATGATCCCTACTATAGCTTCAGGTTACTGTTGTTTCTCAGTCAAGGCCCTGTAGTTTCTCCTTTTCTGCCCTTTGTCTCCTCCTTGATGACAGTTGTCATGATGCGGATAAAAAAGGAAGAGAAGGAAAGTGAGATCGCTGCTCAGTCTGTCCCAAGTCTCAAGCTGACCATTGTGTTACCACAACCCTTCTGTGACTACTCGTTGTGCATCGGTGGTGTGGCGAATCTGAGGAGATGGGACTTTGTACATTGTCTCCCACCACGATCACTCAGTCCTAAGTAATGACCCCAGCAATTCTGTTGTTGAATAAGCTTCTCGATCTAGTAAAGACTTTGGGTTTTCAGATCAAGAAGCAGTAAACCCGATAACTGTAACAACTCTGCTGCTCTGAGGTTCTTGAACGCATCTGGGAAAAATGGAGAGATCTCTCCAGAGACGGTCAACGATGCCGTGGCAGCAAGATCAGTAGGAACAGTTCTTGGCAGCCACTCGGCGCCTCCTCGGTTGCGCCGCTACAGCAGGTTGTGGTACCACCTGCTGAAAGGGATGACACAGTAAGCAAAAAAGGTGGCAGTACTGAAACCAAAGGGAGCTTCGTAAGCCAATTTCACATCCAGTAACTTCAGCTTCAAACAGCCTGTGGAACACAACAGCAAGGTGGAGCAGGGCACTGAGTGGGTTGAGGGAATGTGATTTGCAGAGGAAATGTGGATAAAGGGTTGTATTTCTTTGTCATTCTAGCAGGCAACTTGCCACACAGGTTACTACAGCAGAAAACTTGGTTGTCATTTGAGGAATTAGAGACTAAGTTCAATCATTATACTGTGAATGAGGGCTTTTTAACCAGAAGGCAGGTGCAAATGTCAGTTTAACTTGGGCTATGCAGTTGAATCAATGCCTCTACAGCACGGCCCGTAGCTACGTTCTCTGAATGAGATGGATTACATAGTAAGCACAACCTCTGAAATGCTGAATTACTTAGTAAGATGCTATCATCTCATAAGTCAGTAGCTCAAAACTAGTTTTCTTTTTAAATGTTCTCATGATACCAGCAGTAATTTAAAGAGAAATCCAACTTACCCTTTGGAAAAAAAGGACGGGAAGAGGCTACCTGCCTTATTACTGCGGATAGCTGATAGGTATCAGAATTTCTGCAGTGATGAAGGAAAATGTTTTGTTCACTGGTTTTTAATAAATTAATATCCCATAGCTGACTGGCTGTCACTAGGCAGAAGTGAAGGGGAATGGCATTTCTTCTCCAAGCTGGCTTTCTAAATGACTTTCACACACTGATACCTAGGATTCATACCTCAGCACTCCTTAAGCTCAAGTGGTATTTATTCTTCTTCCCTGTCTCCTGTGTTCAAAAAGCATGGATGTCTGTCACCCCAAGAAGGCTTAAGGGAAGATGTAAATACCGTAAGGCCAGTTACTACCTAAGAAGTAAAGTTGTGTTTCTGCCTCAGCAGCAGAAATTGAGAGAAAGCCTTAGAACTATTTCCAACTTTGAAGCTGGATAAGGGAAGTCTTTCAAAACTTGCTGTTGCCATTTTGGAGTCTCAAATCTTTTGTCCTTCTTATGGCCGTAAGGGTAAAAAACTCTGAACAGAAAGATAACGAGCATCACCAATTACTCTTATCAGATAATTCAAAATTGTGCTTCTAATGCAGGCTATTAATAACCTGCTTGATATTGTTGTGCTACATGAAACTATCATTTTAAGTCCAAAATGTGTTCTTGATTAGAGGTCATTAGTTTGATAAATATGCTGGGCCTTTCTGTCACTGATTTGCAGAATTATTTTAGGTACGTTTTCACACTTTTGAATTATTTTACATAGGTGATAAAGAACCAGGATTCTCTTCTATCTTATCGGTGCCATATGCTTTAATTAATGGGTTTAGTTATATATGTATTTCTAGAAGGAAAATCAACATCCATTTCCATTATGTCACATTTAGACGAGACGTAATTGAGAGTAAAACACACTTTTCTAAAACCAGAACATGTTAAATAATTGGAAAGAGGAACACTCAATCCTTCAATTAATTGTGACTATAATGAAGCCGTTCTTTAAATAAATAAACATTAGTACTAAAAAATAAAACCAGCGCAGATAGCACCGATTAAAATTAACAGTGAACGATTTAAAATCTTAGCTCAGCCTTATACAATTCTGGAAGGTATGTGATGCCTTGTCAGTGGCTGCCTGAGTAGAACCTACTCGAAGTGGAAGATCTTGAAAAAGCATTGCTAATCCCACGGAGAAAACGGCGAGGTTGCAAAATCCGAAACACGAAGAAGGCTTTTTAGCTTCAGGCTTCAGCCTTTTATATTCAACTTGTAAATCTTCCCAGGATAAGCACAGAGCAATCCTCTTGTATTCTAAAATTAAACCTATTGTTTAGGTTCGAACCTGTGCAAGAAAACAGAGAGGGAGGAAACCTTTCCTTAGAAGAAGTGTGGTTCTTTCCCTGCTTCCCTCATTATTCAATTCCTGTTGGTTTTAGCTTGGGTTATTCAGCTCTGGAGAGTAGAAATGTAGAATTACTGAAGACCCACTACTCATGTGTTGATAACTTGAGTACTTTGAAATGAAGAGACGGAAATGATTATAATCTTGTTTTTAGCTTTCATGTCATTGTGTGTTTCCTGAAGAGCAGGTGGAATCCTAGTGGTGGTTACTGCAGAGCACACAAGGGTTAAGCCAACATGTTGTGTCTTTTTCTCACAGCAGCCTACAGAGGTGCATGAATTTTGCAGGACTGACTAAACACGGCTTTTGGCACAAGCAGATGGAGTGCCAGCCAGCGATGTCAGTGGATATGTTATTGGCCATGCGAGATGGCTGTTCAAGTGAATCTTTCCAAACATGCCTATTTCTCCATCCCCATCTGTCTGTTTAACCAGTGCCATATTGCTCGTGCCGCAGGTTGTAAGCTGGGTGGCTCTGAAGCTGTATATTCATTAGCGTTGGTCCTAGCACCGAGATGTTCTCCTAAGGGTTTTCCTAGAGCTGTATTTGCAGCTGCATTCAAAATTGCAGTGCTGTAATGCTGGAAACCTGGCCATTCTGAAAGGAATTAAAATAAATTCTTGCTGGAGTTACAAAAACATGAACCCTGTTTAGAATTAGACTGCAGGAGAGCAAGAACTTGGTTTTCTCAAGCGGCGATTGATAGATAGCTACACTGTGATACCCGCTTACATTTTGCCTTGCTCAGATACTGAACTTTTTATCTCTTTTTTTTTCTTCTCCTTTTTCTTCTTGCAGGGCCTTAAAGCAGCCGACAATGACCCTACAGCCCCACCATATGACTCCCTGTTAGTCTTTGACTATGAAGGAAGTGGCTCCACGGCTGGATCCTTGAGCTCTCTTAACTCCTCCAGTAGTGGTGGTGAGCAAGACTATGACTACCTAAATGACTGGGGCCCACGTTTCAAGAAACTGGCTGATATGTACGGCGGAGGTGATGACTGAACCGCGGAGGGAACTTTGGTTTTGGACAAGTACAAACATTTCAACTGATATTCCCCAAAAGCATACAGAAGCTAGGCTTTAACTTTGTAGTCTACTAGCACAAGTGCTTGCTGAAGGCTTTGGCTTAGGCTGCAAACCAATTTGGGCTCCGTGGAATATCAGTGATCCAATGCTGTTTGGAAAAAAAAAAAAAAGATTGAGCTCAGTTACACTTGAATTTTACAGTACAGAAGCACTGGGATTTTATGTGCCTTTTTGTACCTTTTTCAGATCGGAATTAGTTTTATGTTTAAGGCTTTAATGGTACTGATTTATGAAATGATGCATTAAAGAGACAAAATATGTTGGGGTGGGGAGGAGTCAGGTGAAACACAATATGCTTCAACATGCTTTTGTTACATCGCATTGCTTTTATTAAAA
>WEIS01086873.1:832-14070 GCA_013389965.1 Todus mexicanus
TGTAACGCTTTGCCAAGGAAAATCTTACAAGCATACTCTGCGTGCGAATGCAGAACCTGACTCTGTTGTTCTTACTCAGGCAAAATTCCCCACTGACTTAGGGGACTGCAGATCAGGTACTCATTCATCAACCAAATCCTGAGCAAGGATTTGAAGAATATCACAAGTTAGCAAACGGTCATCTAGAGACAAATTACAGCCTTGAAGCAATTTCACATTATTTGGTAAGTGTTCCCGAAGTTCTCAGACTGCAGACAATGCCAGCTGATAAAACGGACACTTTCCATCACGGTACCTACCAGCTGTGGTCACTGTCCTCTCGGTATCGACAGCTGTACCTTACATGTGTAAATGTAGCATCTTCCAGCTCCCTGTGTGAAAGTTGTGCTGTTAATGCTTGACCAATTTCAAAGGCACGGTAACTACAAGAAAACATAACCCCCAAGTTATTTTTACACCGGTAATGATTTTTCAGCATGTTGTGTGCTCTTTTCTGTTGGTGTTTATGCTAAACAAAAACCACAAGCTGGAGAATTTTCGTGTCTTGCAATACAGAAAGCAGTCTTGTTTTTAAAATCCGTACTGGTATAGAATAATTTAAACGGTGTATTTATCAGTTTGAAATGTCATTTTGCTTTTCCAGTCTTTTGTATATGGGCACAATACTTTTTGTAATTTTTTTTTTATTTACTTGTCTTTCTGTCTTTTTTTTCTTTGTGATATTTGAAGATTTGAGCTCTATGGATTTTCATGGTACTCTTCTGATCATGTCTTCATAGTGGTAAAAGTCTGTATTTTTGTATGTAGGGAAAATGGTAGTTTTCTAACGCTTATCTTGATCAATATAGTATGGAATCATTTGTGAAGGACTTCCTGTTTAATAAATGGACATATTAAAGTACTACAGCATTGTCTTCATCTGTAAAGGCAACATGTAAACTCAGCATGCCAAGTGTCGTGGTTGCTGAGTTGGTAATTCAGTAAGTGCAGTTGCTAAATGCACTTCCTATGCAAAGCAGCGGCTTGGGGGTTAAACATCAACCAGACCAACCCTGTCTGAGTTTTCTTTTGTGACTATGACAAGACAGGCTTCGTAGATGTAGGAGTTCATGAAAAGCCATGTATAAGCAGTCCTTGATGAGAAATTATATGTAGCAGAAAGGACATGGAACTGCTTTATTGCTGAAGTAAGTGGTTGTGGTGGGATTGCTCTTGTGGAAGTTTCTCCATCTGGCACACTGTAATGGGCCAAAATGCTACAGCTTGTGGTTTGCAGCATCACGTTCTGGGCTGAAAAGGAACTTGGGGACTGAAATGCCAGAGTGAGTGGGTAATGCTTTGCCACCTCGTGGGCTCTAGATTGCAAGTCCTACCTCGATGCAGTTGGGATTTTTGGTATCCAGGTGCTCTTAGGTGCAAGGTGTAAGCACTGACTTAATAAGGGTAAGAACTGTGGAAACCCGTGGGTGGTTGAATGAGTGTTGTGGAAAGATTTGGGAGTATGGGTAATGCTCTTCAAACACTGCTTTAGGGGTAATGTGTGTGTGGGGAGGTGGACAGAGGTGGTAGCACCACAGCTTTTGCAGAAGGATTCACTAAGGAGGGTCATGTGCTTGTACAACTTCTCTGCTACAAGACGGGCCAGTTCATTTTGCCGGTGTGGAGCTGTCAGCAGCGGTAAATTCTCGTCTGTTGTGGTGTCGCATCCATTGGACCTGCTTAGAGACTGGGCCTTCATGTAATTAGTGGTGTTTAAGAAAACAAAGAGTTGAAGTGCTGGACTTTATGCCATATTGCTCCCGGTGTTGTTACCTGTGGTGTTCCTTGGTCAAGAGAAGCTTTGTCAGCTGTTGAATTTAAAATTTTAAAAAAGTTTATTCTGTCTAACTTTTAAATAGTGAGGCTTCCTTCCATGTCCTGGGAAGACTATAACTGATTTCTTATTTAATGCATCAGGCTAGCAAAATGTTATGGACAGCATACAAAATATATAAAATAAAAGCACAAGTGTTAAGTGACTAAAGTTAACATTGGAATCGCTGCTTTATTTTTCAAGGAAATAAATTGAAAAAGTGACTACTTTTAAAAAAAATATACTTAAATTTTCTGGGTAGCATTGTTTTTTTACTTTCTGACCTAGAAGTGTTACAAAATATTAAGTACTACGAATTTGTCCAGTAAAGGCAGAATCTGTGTTGCAGTGTGGATTTTTTGATGCTGTCCTGTTCATTTAGAAGAAAAACAAGAGATGGTGTCTCCATCCTGACTTTTAAACCAATACTTCATGCAAAAAGGTACCTCAAGCATCTTGTAACAAGAGTCACATTCTCAGTGCTTACCTAAATTTCTTCTGCTTCTTTGATATATTCGTGCTCGTTTTCTCTCACCATGCTCAGAAAAAGGATTAAAAGATGGCTAAATGGAGCTGCTTTTATCGCTGTGCATATGTATCTTTGATTTGCTCTTTGGAGGTAATTTGTATCCCGGTCTTTGGAATGAAGCCACTTATTTTTGTTACTTTTAATCTCTGACAAGGTTGGTTACAAGCTGCCTGCTATGAGGTTTAGCTCAGCTTAGTAGCAATTTATACGTTCTCTCATTTATTTATGCATTTTAGAAGGGTAGGTGTCAGAAACATGCGCTGTTAGGGTTTGGTTACAAGTACACACACACTTAATGGTACAGGCTGCTGGTCTCCTAGCAGGGGAAGATGCAGCTATAAAATTCAAGCTTAGAAATTTGCACAGTGAACACTTACCAGAAGCATAATGAATGAAAAACATCTGCTTGCTATGCAGAGCATTAAATCGTCTTCTGCTTTCCAACACACCAGGCTGGTGGAAGCATTCTTCTCAAATACCACATGGGCGGAGATACACCACTTTTCACTGACTATCTTGCAGATTGCTTTCAGTTGGAAAGTTAAGAGTTACAGAACTTGGAACAGTATCAGGTGAAAAGCGAAGTTGAGTAATGGACAGAGTGTTAAAAGGCCAGCCAAGCCTCTTATTTCTGTCAAAATCTAAAAAGGCTACTTGAAAAAGTCTTTTGAATTGCTGAACATCACCTGTCCAACATCACCACAGAGGACTGAACAAATCTACTGTTAAGTATAAAAGCTTCTTGACAGGAGGTGGGAAAAGGAGGGAGAAAGACCTTCAAACAGCGGGAGAGCTGTATGAAGTCATTCATCTGTGATACCAGCTGATCATTTTTCCTTCCTGTTAGCGGCTTTGATTCACAGTGTTTGGATCATAAGACTTCTTGCATTGCTTCTACGTGATTGTTCTGCGCTTTGTACTGGAAACTCTCCTTGCTCCCTAGGTTTGTCTGCTGCTGAGCGCCGTTCAACAAGCACAGGAACTCAAAATGGGAATAGTCACACTCTAGTTGTAATGAAGGCATATAGCAGCCTGTACAGGTTTTGGAAACTGCTTCTGTTTGGAACAAGAGTGTGTTGTGATTGAAAGAGCTTTGGTTATGCCCCTGCTGCATGCCTGCTAAAGTAGTCCTGAAGCAACTAATGAGCCGGTTTTTTTGCCTCTTCTGTTGATTTGAGGAGTATTCCAGTGTGGAAAAAATACTAGAAAACCTTGGCAGATTTTAGGTGCTAACATGTCCATGAAGGGCAAACCCAAAGGCGATTGTTGTTTACGATGTTATTAGTTGCCAGGTAAGAGCACTGTATCACTAATATCTGCTAAATATGCTGAAGCTAATAATTCTTGGTTAATTTTTTTTCATGCTTATAAAGATGAAGTTTCTCCTTGCAAGATGTGCACGCATGAGTCCTTGGTCTCCAGCGCTGGCTCTGCGCTGTTGTCCACCTCCCCAGCACACGGTGTCCTGCCTGATGGAGTTTCTTGAAACATTGTTCTCACTGGTCAGATGCAAGCCAGTAAAATCAGATCTTAAAATAAATAAAGACTCAACCCTTCTATTAAAAGAAATTTAATCCAGCATGGTTTCTAAATACTAACCATGTACTGGTTTTCAGCTGTTACATGCAGTACATTTTTTAATTAAAAAAGAGAAATACAAAACAATTGAATATAAAAATGAGCCCAGGTCCCCTGACATCACAGTGTGTGCCAGTAAAATACAACAGCAGAGAAGAAAGAAGCATGGAATTTCATACAGGAAATGTTCCAGAGAACTCTTTCTCATAAGAGCAAAGAGGATTTGTCACATTTAAAAGCAACCATTTCTTTTGCTGATTCCTTTAGTGGTCTGGAAATGGGACGTGTAGGAGCTGCCCGTTAGAAAACTCTAACTCTGGGCAGCACCTTCCCCAGCACCTGCTCGCTGGGAGGTACCACGTTCCTGCCTGGGAGCAGCCAGCTGCTAGCAGGGAATTGGAACCCAAGTGGTGATTTTGTTCCAAAGGAAATCTGCCTTTATTGTTTTATCCCTGTTTTTCATTTACTCTGTTTAGTACCATCTGTTCTCATTTTAATTACTTTTTGTTAAGGCCACCTGTTGTGGTACTATATTAGTTTTTTAAAAACTTGTCTACAGATTCCTTTGCAACTGACCTGTCTGACGCTGTGCCTAAGGAGCATGCCGCGCTTGTTCCAAGCAGTATGTGCTTAAAGGTGGACACCGATATTTCAAGGTAGGTTGTGCTACCCATGAAAACACCTTCTTGTAAATTCAGAAGGCTTTTCCCCCAAAATGCTAGACCATGAGATAAATCATGTCCTTCCAGGGGAAAAAAACCCCAACCGGCAAACGAACCAAATAACACACTCACCCCCTCTACCCCAAATAAAAAAGAAAAAAGGAGTCTGGGAAAATGAGTTTCATTGCAGATGTTCTTTAGTTTGGAGGTTGTTTTTTTGCCTTTTCACAGTGGGAAGGATTTTTTATCCTCCTGGGGCCTGGGTATCCTGAGTTTTACAGAAATACTTGTCTGCTTTGCGAACCCAGCGGACTAAATCCGGCACTGCTTCTCATGGGGGGGAACCGGTGCTCACAACACTGAGCATGAGACAGTGATATCTTGTGCATGAATATTCACAGGTTTTGATAGGCAGATGCTGTTGGATGGCATTTGGCAAGCCTTCCTTAGCTGTGTGTGCAAACGTACCAGGGCTTCCACGCAAATGGTAAGATAATGCCTCATCTGTTCTACCTCGTGTCTTTGGTGAGGTTGCAGAAGATGGGATGTGACCCCATCCACGCAGCTTTAAAAAGTGATCTTTTAAAAAGTGCAGCCCTGCGGCACAATTATACGTTGAGGTTTGTTCTTGCAGCAGATTTCCAGTTGTCATGTTTTCTTGTTGCAGATAGGCAGTAGATGTAAATGTATTGAAACCAACATGCTAACTAGAACGGTGCCTTCAGTGCGTGAGAGTGGAGTATTCAGACTTCAGATAAAGAAATACTGTTAGTTAATTAATAAGAATACAAATAGAGGCATTCTGAGCCTCTCTTCTTTGGCACAGCAAGAAGTATAAAAGCTTTAAGTGTGAAAGACTCGGAATTAAGAAAACATTAAAAGCTTCGCTTACACATTTAAAATACTACGTTCCCATTTACTCAGAACGTTGCACTGCTAAGAAGAGGCAATGGAGAATTGAGATGTGTTGTTTGAATACAGACCTCTGTAGTAGGTTGAAGTACTGTAACATCTGTAGTTCTGAAGGAGCATCTAATGGCACTGGGCGTAGTTTCCTTTTCCACATCACTACCCTGGCTGGGCTTTAGTGATTCCATAAACAGTGTTGTGGGAGGAGGATACTGAAGCTGAAATAAGGGTGATACTTCAGTTGGCAGCGCGTTCAGCGAAGAGGAAAGTGCTTGATCATCTTCCCTTCACACTTGGTTGGTGTTTGGTTCTTCAGTCTGAGTCAGAATCGGAGTCCTCATCTGAAATTCAGAACAAGGAACAAGAGTGAAAATGAAAACTGGAAGTCACGTCAGCTTTAGCTCTTGCTGGGAGACAAGATACGCTGCTCTTTGGCAGGACACGGCATATTTAGGAAAAGGCTTGTAGAATTAACAGTTCTTACTAACATCATGATGCCTTAAATGGTGTTTCAAAAAGGACTTGAACAACGCTGCTGAGAGACCACCGCAACAAAGAGAATGGTTCAAATGACAGAAGTTGCAGAGATGTTATTGTTAGCACGCCCACCAAGAGGAAGTGTGCTGAAGACCTGCTTCCTGTGCTCCAATATTGCTGTTTGCTGTGGGTCACGGTTATGCACTGCCAGTTAAACGTGTCTGAAAGGCAGCAGCTTTAAGATGTTAAGAAATCCAGAAAGGCCTATAGATGTACACCTTGCCCAAGCTCGAGGCGCCACGTGCAAGGAAGCAAGGGATTGCTGGGCTCAGCAGTTGAGAGCCCCAGCGTGAACATGAGTTTGGTGCTGGAAGAACAAGTGCTGCAGGGCAAAGCCCTTCCTGCACAGTTGAATCGTCAATGCAAAGCTGCATGACTGCATATTTGTGAGTTTATTTATTTCTTTCTCCATCTCCAGGGAAATGAGATCTAATCTTTAGCCTAGTTTTCTACTCTTGTCACTTCATCTTCTGAGATCAGTTCAGTTCGGGAGGTTAAGCAGTTTGTAGTCTTAACAGACTGTTTCCTATGATCTGTTCCTTTAATTCTTTTCTTTGTCTCTCTTTTTGGCCTAAAACTTGAAAAGCATTTAACAGTCTACTAAGATACCTAGAAGAGGTTGCATTACTGTGCACCTTCTAGGATTCTGTGTGCATCTTGGGTGTTCATTTTTGTGGGTGTGGGTTTTGTTATGGGGTGGGTTTTGGGGTTTGGGTTGGGTTTTTGTTAGTTTTTAAGTGTGAAACAGCCTTCTGTGTGGCTGCAATGAGCAGTATCAAGGGGCACACCTGATGGATTTATTTTTTTTGTCTGTGCTGCACAGAAATAATTGGATTTGGGGCCTCTCAACGTTAGATGGCACAAAGTTCTGAGGAACTTCACATGCCTGGCTTGCTAGTTATCTTTATAAATCATTGAAATTCCAGTCATTGTGTTTTAAGACTAAGCAGCTTCGTAATTCTGCATAGTTGTGGCACGTAAAACTATGGTAACCAAGAGTAGAAACTGTTCTTACTGAGTGAGTGCTCCTGCTCCCCTGTGAAGGGTGAAATGGAGAAGAAAATCTCACATTACGTGCTCGTATAATCAGTCCGGGGCATTTTACCTACCTTCTGACTTGCGCTGTTCAGGGGAATCGGGGCTGCCTTGCTTCAGAGAAGTAACCAGGTCATTGAAGGTGATGTAGAAATCAATGGCGTACACTATCGTGGCTATGAATCCAAACACCTGCAGTGGCAAAACGACACTCTCTAACAACAGGTCATGCCCATCAATGACAAACCAAAATAAGCTTAACTGGCACAAGAAAAAATCTTTTAAAAGTCTCGGGCTTGATTTTTTCTGGCCTCTGCCTTTCTGAAAAGGCAGGGAAGAGGAAATGTCTCATGACCCATTGACATCAATTAAATGACAGCTAATTTGGGAGCCTGAGTAGTTATCCCTGCAGACGGCCTATCGGATATGTCCTTAGGCTTTTCCAAGGTTACGTACCTCTGGCTCTGGGCATGTTCTGAGCATCAGCACTGCCCTGTGCCGAGAGCTACAGAAGGTAACCTGCAGTTCCACCATCCCAGGGATGTCTTTGCCACCAAGAAATCACCTCAGTTTCTCCGGAAATAATTTTTTACTGTTTTGCAAGGAGTTGTGTCTATTGCAGAGTGAACTAGATGGAGATAAGTTAATTCTGGAGTTACCTATTTAGTGTCAAAGCAGCAGCAGTGTGGCAAGAACAGGCTGGTTTTCGGTCTGAGAAGCTGGAGAAATGCCGTGCTGCATTGCTCCACATCTGAACGGGGTGACAAAGGTTAAAACAACGTCTTTGCTTTAAATCTGTGCATGCCTTGGGATGATTTGGGAAGGGTTGCTGGCTAACGCTGCTGGGTATTGTTCTTCCCTATCTTTTAAAATTATTATGCAAATTCTACTTATGTTGCATACATTATTGATGCTTAGAGTCAAGCTGCAGACGCAGAGGCTGGATCTTATTTCTGAACACAAAATGCTGATGACAAAGGCTTTCTCCTGAGTGGTCCATATACTGGAGGGTAAAACAACACTGCTCTTGTTTCAACTCATCCAAGTACAATTAAGCAGTAGAGGCAGGAGGTTGAAATTACTTAATGAAGACTGTCCTCAGTAGTTACGAGGATCTTGATGTTCATTCTAGGAGCAGAGAAGTTCATTTTCCTTGTACAGCTGGTGAAGTTAAAAAGCAGAATAGGTGCCTCCCCTAAGCAGTACGTTTAACACTGAGCAGCACCGTTAGGATGAAAACACCGTTCATTGATTCAAAACCTGTTTTTTAAATAACTGACCATTTCTTCCTTGCTTTAGGCAAATCTAATTCTCAGTTATTTAACTGAAGAAACTTCTTCTACTTGAAATAGGGTGAAAATTGAATTGTTTCTAAAGTATGTCCATACACAGTTCACCGCAATACTTAAGTGGAAAGCTCACGTCTACTTACTCCTGCTGCTTTAGGTGCTCCATCATTGTATTTTGAGACAGCAGCAATTGAAATGGCAAAGTAAATAACGGCAGCAGTGACACACCGCAAGAAATCCTGTAAAATAAGCAAGGTTGCATTCTCAGATGAGTCATGTCATTCCAACGTACAAACTCCTCTAAAAATGATTTCAGAAAACCTTTATCTTGCGTCAACGGACTTGCCTGATGCGGGAGTGTGACTACAGCCTGGTATTTTGTAGCGGATTAATTGCTCATCTGGGAAATACGAGAGGTGACCAGAATGTTGGCGTAAGCCTCCGCTCGTACAAGCTGCTGGTATAAACCCTACTTTTAGCATGTCAGGCAGACCCTTCTTCAGGCTGAGAAGGGCTATGGTTCAGTGACGTTTAACTTGGAGTGCAGCAGGGCTCTAAAGGAAGAATCATTTGGAAAATGCTTTAAAAGGTCTTATCTTTGGGCAGAACTCCTGCAGTACCAAAGGCCCTGGAGAAGCCTACCAGTTCCCATGGGGAACAGGCACGTGCTTGTTTCTGTGCAGAAGGCTAGGCCTGTTTGTAGGGACTCCTCATTTAGGAACTAAACACTTTTAGTGTTTAGAACTATGATTTATACTTAGCATGTGCACTTGTAAGTCCAGCAGCTAGCCTGAAGGGAATGTACCTGTTGCTATCATTGAAATATGTGCTGCCGTGGCTGCGACTGGAGCTCTGCAGGGCAGGGGCCGTGCCCGGTAACACAGGCAGCAATGCGCTGGAGCAGCAGTGTCTCTGAGCTGTATGTGGAATAAAGAGCTGTGATTCCTGGGGCTTGTCTAAATCATGTGAGTTAGAACAACAGTATCTTGACCTCTGTTCACAATTAGATCTTCTGCCTCTTCAGAACAGATGGATGAGTAAGATACTGTCTCAAAACAAATCCTGCAAGAAACTTGACTCTCCTGAGGTCAGGATGAGGTCAGTTATCTACATTCTGTGGCTGGAGTATATTACAGTAATGGACATAATAAACATAGCAGTGCTTTTCTTGTCTTAGTTCTGGAATCAAATGCATGTAGAAAACGGGAAAAATGGAACTGAGATTACCAGCTGAAAACCACACGCACTGTCATAGCTGAGGTCACTGCTGTTGTTTTATCCACCAGTGGCCTTGCTAATGTTATTTCTACACGTTGGGAGCTCCAGTTCAAACCTCACTATGACAAACTATTGCTGAGCTGTACCAAAGGAGAATCCACATCGGTTAGATGAGCTTTTTTTTTGTGTAAGCATTTGTAGTGTCGGACAAATGCTCCCTTTACAACGTGTATAACGTGTATTTGAGGCAACAGAGCCATCCAGTGGCCAGAGGGCAGCGATCGCCTACGAATCCCTCGCCCAGTGGTTTCCTTCATGCGAATGAGCAGCTGCTGGCAAGAGCTGCAGGGGCTGCCCCTCAGCAGCAGTGCCTCTCCTTTGTCTGCATGGGAGTGTGACTCTGCAGCTCAGCAGCGCTTACCTGAGAGCTTTATACCATCTTAGCAAAGTATATGCTAAAGGATTGCTATATAGCGTGCCTCAGCTTCCCCATTTGTAAGGGTGGCAATATTGAGGAGCCGCCAGCAATAGTCCCAGGCTGATGTTGCTTCTGAAGATCCAGCCCGAAGCCATTTTCCTGGCAGCAGCCATAAGCTCAGTGCTTTGAGGAAGCCACGCATTCTGCCGGCACCAGGAAAGCCACACAGGGTAGTGCAGCATAGCTTAAAGGGTGCTTTGGGACCTTTTGAATGAGAGGCAATAAGGACAAGTTTCTATCAGTCGTGAAGTTGTTAAGCCAGCCTCAGCTCCCCTGTAGCCCCTTTTACCCGTGTTATACTGTACAACCAAATCACATTTCACTTACCATCAAAGGCCAGTAGAGTCCTTTAAACTTCTCATTAAGTTTGGCAGCGTAGGCAAACAAAAGAAACAGTGCCAGCAGGAACTCTAGGAGTGGTGCCATCATGAAGAAGGCAGCGAGATAGGCAATGTAGCAGATGGAGATGATAAATGACAGCACCTAGAGTAAATGGAAAACTCTAGTTATTCGCCTGGAATAGCTGAGCCTCAGGCAGCTGAGCAGCTTCGAAGCGTTTTTCTCCCTGCGTATTTCTGTTAGTGCTGGTGTATCTCTTCTTGGGCCACATGAATTTTCTTGTTTAGCATGAAATAAATCTAAAGTAATGATGTTTATTTCAATGCGTGTGAAATCGACTTTCTGGAGAGCTCCGTAGATTTGCACCTCTCCCAGTCAGTAATTTGCTCTGGATTGTAAACAGTTCTGACAACATAATTCTGAAAATAGTGAGGCATTGCCAAGCAAACAGAGCTCTACGCTTTGAACGGTGACTGTTCTGTTTTGAAACCCAAAGCATTGCTCAGATAACCCAAAGTCACTCAGCATTTATAATCCTCTTCGAGTTCAAAGAAAAAGATTGCTATTGATGGATGGAAAAGAGCTGAGAATTAATTATTCTGTGATTTCTGGAAGCCTCTGCTCTAGTTTTCCAGTGTAGACAGCTGTTTTAGATAAAACTAGGGTAGATAACTCCCAGAGATTTATTTTATCTCAATGATGTTTCCTAACTCTAGAAAATTACAAAAAAATAGCATTTGTTTTCCCATGCAATTAAAATACCTTTAGAGCACAGTTTATGGCTCAAAGTAGAGAATTCCACAATAGGAGAATGGCTCAAGAAAATGCATTTTCACCTAAACCAGACAGTACCAACGTCCCGTCCTGTGCTACACTTCTGGACTTTCAGCTACTGTATTTGTACAAGTGGGAGATGAGGGAACCATGGAGAAACCTCATAAAATCTTCAGATGATGTCCTGATTTTTCTAGTATTTTCATACAGCAGAGGGAACTCATTCACTGTACCTTATCCTTAGTGTGGTGCTTTATTTCTGTGAATGAAAAGGTACTTTTTGAAGTGGACATTACAGAACTTGAAGACTGCTAAAAAGGGAGGACTTCCTCCTCCTTCCTGTCACGCCGCCTATTCCCTTCCCACCCCCATGGAATAAAACTAGAACAGTCTGGGCTTTAACTCTGTGAATTTGCTTCACTCAAGTTTGTGGCACATGATTTACACAGGGTTTCATGTTTTACTGGTTTAAAAACAAAGCAGCGTGTAGCTAGAACGTACTTTGTTTCTTGTTCTAGTGCTTAAAAAAAACCCCCTAAATCTCTTTTTTCTTGCTAAAGGGAAATACGTGATAGCTGAGATGTAGAGACAGAGAAGTACACAGGGAAAAGCAGCAGCAGGAAGGAGACACATTCAGGGTAAGTCCCGCCAACCAACCCCTTTTCAGTAGCAGAACATTAGACCTGAACTAAACTTGCTAGATCTGTAGATCTCTAATGAAAGGATTAAATGCAGTGATAAATAATGCATCCTATTACAGCAGCAAGGGAGGTAGAGGGGCAAATTTCAGATATGTAAGTTCGTGATGCTCAGTAGAGATCACTTTGATGTCGATTCTGTTTGATACAGCAACTCTTGTGCTCGCTCTGCCTTTCTACAGAGACAGAGTTCTTTCCATCAGAAGTGCTCACTGTCAGGTGAAATGCAGAGCCTTTGTGTTCTCTTAAGATCAGCCTTAGGGCAACTGGTGTAACTTAAGGTTCCCACCGTCTTCCTCTCACCAGGATGGCCCTGGGCACGTCTGTGTGGTTTGAAACGCTGCTGTAACAGGGCGCCATACCTAGAAATAAAGAACACCTACTTACTTCTCCAGACTTCGTGTCTTTGAGACAAACCTCTGGCAAACTGAAAGGTGCTCTAAAAACGGCAAACTCAAAAGCAACCTTCAGACACGGCCTGACCCCTCCAAGGGCTGTCAAATGATCAGCTGCACATCACACTTGTGCTGCACCTTTTTTCCTGAAGCTGCGTGTTTAAAAGCGATTTCAGAGAAAGGTCAAGCGATGGGATCTTGTCATTTTTCTAACAGCTCTCTCTACGCTAAAAAGTCCCAAATACCCAGGGAGGAAGTTTGTGAGGCTCAATGCAGTTGCAAGTTCATTTATAGCACTTTGAGACTCCGAAAGCAGTGCTGCTTCTGGGAGGGGAAATAAAAAAGAGTAGTGCTTTTTCAGGTTTGTCCATTTGTATTTACACAGAGGTTTCTTTTTCCCTTGGGCTTGCGTCCTCAGCATTGATAGCAGGAGTCTGAGCTGTTCCTGTGCTGCTGTTGAAAGGTGCGTGTGGCTGTTGCCAGCTTCACTGTGGAGGATTGTTTGGATGCAGAAAGCTCTAGTGCAGTGAAGAATGGAACAGGATTGTTTCAGAGTCTGGCAGTGGTAAGATTATAAAAAAATCCTGGCACAAATGCTTGACTTTTTCATTGAGGACCTTTTTTGAGGGAATGGGAATACGCATAAAAGAGAACAATTAGAGATTACTTTTTTGTGTTTAAAGGAACTATTTTGGTATTGTGTTTCAAAAAGTAATTTTCTCGCATGTAATTATTACTTAATATTGTATTGCTGGACTTCTTAAACTGGCCAGGCATTATGAAATTTAACTTTATCACATAACCAGCTTGCAATTTAAGGTACAAGGACTAATGAGTTACAATGGCTAGAGAGCACTGTCCCCCTTAAGGGAGGGAGGACTGCTCAAGTGCTGAGGTCATGGCAGAGCGTGAAGGCGTTTGTCTGCTCCCTGCAGGGAGATCAGA
>WEIS01086881.1:3807-19816 GCA_013389965.1 Todus mexicanus
GTAAATAAATTGTATTATTCGTATATCTGACTGCTTCTTGGCGGGCTGTTTGTGAATCCAGTGTTGGGCCTAGAGCAACATTTAAGGGCCTTTGGTGCATCCAACTGCTCCCTTAGGAGGGACCCGGGCCTACGGCATCTGGTGTCAGAACTATAGTCAAAAATGTGCTATTTGTGCATCCAACTGCTCCCAGAAGGGAATCGGGCCTACAATGTATGGGCTGTTTCTGGTGGTTGGGCCTATAGCAACACTTGTTAATTGGCATACCTATTAAGAGATAAGTCCAGCAGCCCCTAGCCCCTCTAACCTCTGAGGACCTTCTAGAATGCAAGGGGATATTTGTCTCTTACTAAATTTACCCCTCCACACTTCACGCAACAGGATCCCACATTCATCCTGAGAAATTCATTTAGTTTTAACTACAGGTTTGACCTTACTGTCTTAACACAACTCCTCTGGACACTAGAAGACAGCAAGAGCAGGTATTAGTTGCCATTAAAACCCAGCATATTTTGTTAATAGCCATATTCCTCTACCTATTCAAGCACAGCTAATTTGATTTACCTCAGCTAAACCACTATTCCTATAAAGACATAAAACATTTTTTCATAGACCTGGCCTGAATGGAGCATCTCTCCTAAAAAAGGGACCACGTTTTTAACGTGTAAGGCTACAAAAAAATTCTTTTTCCCCAGTGAAATAACTGGAAGATTTTCTAAGGTGAGTAAGTGCAGGTTGCTGTAGCAGACCATAAACCTCATATCTAACTAACTCAAGATTTTACAACTCACTAAAAGAAAATAATTCTTTTTTCCCCTGCAGTGTGCATTTATCTGATATCTGAATTACCTGCTCAGAGATTAATTCTTGCGGGAAAACAAAAAAGCTAACATATAATTCTACCATCCTTATCATACAGCAAAGGATCACGAAAAAATATTTGATTTTATTTTTTAAAAAAGAGAATCCATTCACTAAAAAACTTCAGAATGCAGATAGCAAAATCTCAAAGTTTTTCTCCTGATAATAGTACTTTTCTCCTTGCCCACCCACAAGGTCAGGAAGAACATCTACTGGATGAAGCGTTGAATGAATGCTAAAGCACACACACAAAAAAATCTAACATCTCAGGCAGTTAAAAGGCGCTGCAAATTTCATTTGCATGCAGATTATTGCATTGTTACAGTCACTACCATTACCTCCTTCCAGATTTACATAATGTAGAAAAACAGACAAGTTTCCTCTCCGAGTTATCGCACCGAAATGCTCTGCGCTAAATATTCTTTCGCAGTATCTAATTTTCAAGATCACCTTCCTGAACTTCGGCTTTTTTTATGTGCTTCGCTCTACTTTTACTCAAGCCTGCTTAACTTATCCTTTAAGGGCAGCGATCAGTTAAGGGGTGGTTTATTTTTTTACAGCGTTTTGGAGAAAAAGGGGAAGAACGAAAAATATTTGGCGTAAAAATACCAATCACTGTAAAAGAGTAAGCAGGCTTCAAGCTGGAATTCGAATTCTTGCTATGGTGTTCTGTTATATTCTCACCGATTTATCTTTTTCTTTCTTAAATCTCCCCGGTTTAATTTCAAGTAAGTATATGGGAAGGAGGTGTAAACAAATACAAGCCACGAAGCTGTCAGAGTTACTTCAGCACTGAAAATACAATAGCGCCTCATGCTTATTGCTTTATCTCTCCCTTTTTGACATGGGACAACAGGAGGTATTCCTAAATTCCCAGTGGAAACACTTTACATTTTACTGGTATGTTTTTAACCTACAGCTCGACTGTTCTGCATCATCCCTGCGACACCTGACGCATAATAATCTAGATACTCTTAAGCGTCACGTTATCGTTTTGCTGTTCAAAATACCATCTCTCCTCGGAAGCTTCACTTCGCCAAGCCTGTCAGAATCTGTGCGGGGCTGTGAGAAGAAATGAGAGCTGGGGGATGGCCAAAACTTGCATTTTGTCTGACCTTCCGTATCATGAATAGTCTAATTAGGGGGGGAAAAAAATAATGGTATTTTTAAGAAGTGACATCTTCAGTTCCGAGATAAAATGGGGGAAAAAAAAATAATAAAAATGAGGGAAACTATTTCAATTGCTGCGATAATCAAATTCTTTTGTGTCACTCCAAATACATGCATAAACATTTCCTCGCAAATCCACTCGGTAAGATTATTTCTCTCTGGTTCCCTCCTGACTTGCTCTATGACAATAGTAATCAAGCCTGATAACTGTCCGTAGCGTTCCCAGCGTAGCCCAGTCTATCACCACCACCCTTTAGCATAAAACTCCAGCTTTTTGCAGGCTATTGTCTGTAAACCCCGAGAACTGGGACTTTCTAAACGACTTCGCCAATAAACTTTGATAAAGGGAAATGTTCTCACCTAGAATTGCAGTTGGCACAAATGGATCTGTCATACATCATAAGCAGGTCAATGCAGGAAAGGTAAAAAGAGAGAGAACAGTAAATGATTGATAAATGGCGATAAATCGAAAGCTACTGTAAGCAACCTCTACGTTGCTTATGTACGCATTAAATTTCTCCGGCGAGAAGCGCGATAACATAATTATATATGCTCTTATTATGGAAAGGTCTATATAGGGCGGAAAGCGAGAAAAAAATCGGTTACCTGGGTAATAAGAATTAGGCACGGTTGTGCTCAGAGTGTTAGTTTTCATTGTAAATGAAGATGGTGAAGATACAGCTGCAAAGAGAAACAGAGGCGGTTAGAGACAGCGCAGCGATCCGGGGCGCTCGGGGCGGAGGGGCACAGCGTAGGGCATTGGCTTGGTTTAGAGTCCGTCCCGTCGTGTTTGGTGCACGGGAGTCGGGACCTAGGGAAAGCCGCTCGCTGAATGGGATCAATCCTCTGAAAAGAAGTGTCATCAGAGAAAGTGTTTTGAGCGGCGCTGACAAATACGCTTCTTAAATCACAAGATTAAGTTGAACACCGATGCTTGAATGAGGACATCGTGACGATGACGGGTGTTTGTGACAGAAGCTTTGATCATCAGCAAGTTTACTTAATATTACCATAAATACTGTATGCAAATATTCTACTCCATTCTTTCCTCTTTCTGATTTGCTCAGACAGGTGAATAAAGCCTACACAGATACTTTTACACCCTGAGTATTCCTTTTTGTTTAACAGTGGTTTTGAATCGCTTAACTCACCTTGGCATTTAACCACTTAACCGTTTGCAAAACCTACGGGAAAGCCCAAAGCAACAAATTAAAGCCAGGTCGTTCCCGGGTACGCAAAGTTCAGGCGAATCACCGTTGTGAGCACAGAAAACATTCAACGGGTGGGAGTTAACCACAATATTTTACGGGATGTTCAGCCAAAGAGTCCTTGAAGGCTTCTAAGCACAGCTCTTGGCAAATTCAGCATTAGTTAACCTGCCTACGCAGCCCAAACTCAGTCCCATCAGTGAATGTGAGCACGTTTTGAATACCTATAAGCAAGACTAACAGGGATTTGTGAAACAAAAGTCGAATTTGTGGAACGAGATGTAAAATAGAAGACAGGGTGAAGAGTGAAATTCCTCCCGCTGGCTTTCACCCATCTCTTTTAGGGTTGGTCTTCTAGGGCATAGAGTTACCAGCCCTTGTTGAGATGGAGCTATACGGAAAGTGGCTTAAATAATGCTGGAGGTTACGACTTACCCTATAAATGAATATATCTGAGACTATTTTCCTTCCATTATGTCTCCTGGATCACTGGGTGGACAGAACAGAGTGGTACTCCTTTTGGGGATGGATGCAGACATTAGGTGAGGTCAGGGATGCTGCAGCCAATGTAACTGGCTAGATACTGAATGCAGCCAGGATTATAAACTTTCGCAGAGGTAGGAAAGTTCTAAATCTCTTGGGTACAAGTCCTTACACAAAATTACTCCTAAAGACTGCCAGGCTGCTTCTTCTGGAGACCACATTTCTCACGGCAAGTCTAATCAAAGTTTCTGGCCCTCAAGTGGTGTAAAATACTTGCTATGCCAATAATTTCAAATTTCAAGGTGGTTTCAATGAAGCTTTAATCCCAGGAGCTCCTTGCAGCTGCTTTGGTTGTTGCGACCCTTCAGTAACACCACTGGAAAACTACATCATGGTGACGGAAGATGAAGTCAAGCCTCTCGATCTCTTCAGAGAAGGAAAACGATCTCATTAACTGCAATGATCTATTCGCGCTAGGAAGGCAAGCCAGCTTTTGAAAGATCTATTTCAAAGCAATTTCAAAAGCAGCACCGACGTAAATTAACATTGCAAATTCTGAGCCTAACGCTGCTGGGAGAAGTCTCCCCGTATAAACCTCGCGGAGTGTTTGTACAAGCGGAGCTCGTCAAAGATAAGTTCTTAAGCATATTATTAAAGAGTGGGAGTTGGGCTTCGTGTACTGTTAGTACTGAAACAAAATTCAGTCTTTGACGAATACTGAAGATGTTCAAAAACACCGGTATACAAGAAAAACTGAGGTTCTGCAAGAAGTACAAAAAAATAAGGATGTTTTTGGAGCGCAGTCATTATTTTTTCATTCTTTTGAACAATTATAAAAACCTACTGGTTTTCCTGGTCTGTGCTTAGTGCTAACCCCCAGACAGGATTGAGGCTAAATTATAAAATCCTAATTCTAAGACTCAAATTCTAACACAGGACATTGTATAGCCCAAATTTTATTTATTCTCAGGGTTGATCCAAGAAGACCCAGGATATTAGAGAATCTCTTATGGGATTGCAGAATAGGTAAGTTCCACTGAGCTCTTCCTTTGCACAAGCATCAGAACGAGTTGGAAATAAGAAGACAGTCAGATCACCATTATAAAGTTAGGACGTTCGAAAATTAACTTCACCTACCAAAAAAAATAAAGTGAGCAGGGGAAGCATTTGAAGGACTTGGGACAGCATTAGGGACATAAAATTTTTAACATAATAGAGACTGGAGAGAGGTAAAACTACGGCTGTTTCAGTAATGTCTTTGCTCTTCTGCAGAAGAAAAGGATGGCCAGAAAAAAGCTCAATTATCCTTATTATTTTTAAAGAAGTCTATTCTTGATGTCTGGCTGCCTTGCTCATTCGAATACACACTGTAATGTGCTGCACAGTGGGAAACTCTGGGTCCCATGGATTTTCCATGACTGAGTAATGAGGAATATTTTAAAACCCATTTGCACCTTTCTTCCACCTTCCACCAAAAAAAAAAAAAAAAAAAGGAGAAAGAAAAGAGAAGAAAAAAACTTACATCTCCCATTTAGATTGTGCGTGTCCATGAAAGAGAAAGCTTCGTCACAGTTGGTGCCTTGCTCAGTGTAGCTTTTATCCATTGAATTCACCATCACTGTCATCTCCTGCCGCGTGCTACTCAATGTCTCTTTCCGCTTTTTAGCCAATTTTCTTAAGAAACGAACGTGGAGGGGGGAAAAAAAAAAAACCAACAGAGAAAAACAAGAAAAAGAAACAACATTCGGTGAACAGGTATTGTCTTCGTGTTGTTTAGATCAGTGTTGTCGTTTGTGACCGTATTATTAAGTAGCGTGTTAACAATTATTCTGCGTTTTCGGGAACTTTAAACTGATTTCACACTCGCATCTTTCAACGGCATCCGATAATCAAGGGGCAGTTGCCAATGTCCCTTCTTATGGTGAACAGCACCTTAACCCTTGAGGGCCACCGGTGACTCAAAGCGGACTACTGGGATACAAATGTGACGCGAGCTACTGCAACAGAGGCTACTTCTTGTTTAAACACACACATAATGCTAGGAGAGAAAATTTCACTGGCAAATCAGTAGCAATATTTACTTTGCATGCGTAGAACTGTCAGGGGCCCTTTCACTGAGCCACCATATAACTGGTTTACATCATCCTGTGTAGTAGATGTTTGATCTCTTAACACACTCTGCACAAGCAAGTGACATTTTAAATTGCCTTGCGTTGCTAAAGACTATTTTCTGTCACTCTTGATTTCAGGAGAATTAGTCGCAAGAATTAGTTGCTTCTCAGCAGGAGCGGTCCAGTCAGAAATAAGATCTGGATTCTGATACTATAATACGATTCATTGAGCTACAGAAATGCTTTGGACGCATATCTCTTCTTTCCAGATCTATCTGTTCCTGTCTAGACTCAAATCTTACCCCCGAGTCATGTGCAGCTGTCATCACAAAATACCTCAGTTTTTCCTTCAAGCTCTGTGAGACGCCTGTGATCCTGACCGTGGTGGGTTCCACGCCCATTTGGCTTCTTTCCCTGGTCTGAGACTCTTAGATCAAGCCTTTCTCCAAGTCCTTGCCTACAGACTACATTTAAATTTCCCAGATTCCTTCTCTATAGTACCTTGAAGGCACGTTGCTTACATGGGAAGAACTGCTCCACAGACTTCGACCTTCTAATATCTGTTCCTTCAATGACTTTTCCTCTGTGGAAATCACAAGATCTTTAAGGTATCTTCAACCAGAACTTACAGGAGCTTATTCTCTGATCTAGGTCTCCTTCCACTTCTAGAGCCTGACTGCATCAAGCATAACCAACTTGGGCTAACTGGCGAAGCCTTTCTCTTTATGAACTCTCATTCGGTATGAAAAAAAATGATTCCCACCACAGACAAAACTTTTATAGCAGCCTCCACTAGATTTTCAAACGAGCACGTGTTTGCCTCCCAGCATGTTGCACGGGAGGAGGTTTCTGTAAATTCCCCTACCAACACCTCACTATTCTGCTTCAAATCCCCACCTGCACACACACTTTGCGAAGTACAGAATCATAGAATTGTTTCACTTGGAAGAGACCTTCAAGCTCATCAAGGCCAACTGTTCCCCCAGCCCTGCCAGGGCACCACTGCCCCGTGTCCCTCAGCACCACATCTCCACGGCTTGGAAACCCCTCCAGGGATCAGGGGGACTCCACCCCTGCCCTGGGCAGCCTGGGACACGCCTGGGGCAACCCTTGACAGTGGGCAAGAAATTGTTCCTCAGCTCCAACCTAAACCTCCCCGGGCTGGGGCAACTTGAGGCTGTTTCCTCCTGTCCTACCTCTTGTTACTTAGAAGAAAAACCCGACTGCCTCCTTGCTGCAACCTCCTGTCACATCGACTTGTTTGGATGTGATCCTGAGCCCCCTGCTCTGGGTGACCCTACTGGAGTAGGGGGGTTGGACCAGATGATCTCCAGAGGTCCCTTCCAACCCTCCCCATGCTGGGATTCTATGACCAAGGATAATGCTACATCCCAGCTAAGAAAGAGTGGAAGACAAACAGTAACGAGTCACATCCTTCCTGCAGATAAAGTTTAACTCCCCACTTTGTAATCCGGAACATCACTGGTCGACAGCAAAAATAACTCATAAACAAAGGCTTTAATTCTAAACTTTGATTTCATTTTTAATTTAAGAGTAATTGGAGGAACTTAATAACTCCCTTTCTGATCAACATTAATTACTGTGTAGGCTTGATAACAAAACCAGTTCTTTATTACTTCACAGCGCACAGACGCAGAAGGGACCACTAGACAATCTAGTCCGAACTCTTTTATATCAGACAGCAAAATTTCAATCAAGTACCAAAAGTAAAACAAAACTTCTGTGTCTTTGCATCCTCCAATCTCCCCCCTCCTCCACATCTAACTGTAGTGAATGAGCAATACATTATTTGAAGTAGAATCTGAGATGCGCCTCCTAATGCACGACCAACTTAATGGAAGTTCTTTATAAGGACAGGTTTTTCAAAGTGATAACATGAAACGGATATATTCCACTCTCGGTGCAGATGCCAACACACCAAGTCATGCATGGCTCCTCTTCTGATCCTCTTTAACCTTAAGCTGAACGTACAACCAGCTACTCCCACCATCTGCCAACCGCTGGGCACCTCCCGGCTTAGCTGGGTGCTGAAACCAGAAGCCAAATAGTGCTGACACCATCCACAGTGAGGTCACTGAAACCCCATCCATAAGGCATCTATCATACTTATTTCACAGCTCTGCAGATCATAAGAAAGCACTACAACAGGGTAGGTTTAGACTGGATATTAAGAAAAAACTCTTTACAGCCAGAGCAGTCAGCTCCTGGAATAGGCTGCCCAGGGAGGGGGTTGAATCCCCATCCCTGGCCGTGTTTAAAGGGCGTTTAGATGTGGTGTTGGGGGAGATGGTTTAGGGGGGAACTTTGCAGAGTAGGGTTGAGGGTTGGACTCGATGATCCCAAGGGTCTTTTCCAACCTCAAAGATTCTATGATTCTACTTGAGGACAATTCAGCGCAGAACAATGCTTCAGGAAGATGTGGAGAGCAGCTTATCGACACAAGACTATCCTCTCCTCAGTTAGAAATCAGTAGCTTCTCTTTAATGAGTTATCAACCCAATTAGCTATCGGGACACTGCACACTCGCTAAAGCCAGGAAACGGTGGCGTTACAGTGGCCTCCGCCTGCCCATTGGTGCCGTGATAGTATCATAGAATCATCATAGACTGGGTTGGGTTGGAAGGGACCTTTCAAGGCCATCTTGTCCCACCCTGTCCCTGCAGGGAGCAGGGCCATCTGCAACTAGAGCAGGTTGCTCAGAGCCCCCAACAACCTCCCCTGCAATGGGGACAGGGATGGGGCAGCCACCACCTCTCGCGGCAACCTGGGCCAGGCTCTCACCACCCTCAGCACCAACAAGTTCTCCCTTCTCTCCACTCTCAAGCTCCCTCTGGCAGTTCCAACCCATCCCCCTTGTCCTCTCCCCACAGGCCCTGCTCCAAAGTCTGTCCCCATCTTTCTGCCAGGCCCCTTGAAGCCCTGTAAGGCCCCCAGAAGGTCTGCGTGGAGTCTTCTCCTCTCCAGGCCGAACCACCTCTATTCACAAAACCTTTGATCACTGTCTATCTCAAAAGCTCAGCACTTTCTCCAAGAACTCCTGCATGCGAACAACAGTACTTGTGAGCTCTTCTTTACCAGGTTTTTAAAGGAAAGGTATGAGGAGAACTGGGCAACGTGACCATGATACTGATCCCTATCTGAAAATCCACAATGTGGTAAAATGTAAGATATAAGCCACTCATTTGGATTATAAGACAAAACCTCCACATGCTCTGTAGAGTGCACATCTCAAGCATCTTCTGATACAGGTTATCTCCTTTATTTTACTGTAAAAATTTTATCCTTCCCACAGAAAATCAGAATTCTTGCTTATTACACCAGCACCACAATAAAAAGTCAGTTAATTTTCTTCGAGAAATTACACTAACGTTTTCTCATTTCCTTCACTTTTCATCCTGGTCCCATAATGAAGCTACAGCAGATTGTTTTGATGCCGGTAACAACTGTACGGTACTTCTCAATCTGAATCTAATTCTGGAAATAGGTCTGGGGGGACAAGTTCAAATCTGAAACAACTGTTCCAGGCAGAGAGAGTGATACCAGCCAGAATTTTGTACTGTGAACAAAAACACCCACTGGACTTAGGCAAACAAATTTTAGCTGAATGCAACATTCTTTAAAAAAAACCACTGCAGTTTTCAGATACTTCTGAAAGGGTTGCAGTGCTGCAGGCTCTGCAATGCACCCCATACACAGCTTGGAAACCCCTCCAGGGATCAGGGGGACTCCACCCCTGCCCTGGGCAGCCTGGGACACGCCTGGGCAACCCTTGACAGTGCCCAAGAAATTGTTCCTCAGCTCCAACCTAAACCTCCCCTGGCTGGGGCAACTTGAGGCCGGTTCCTCTTGTCCTGCTGCTTGTTCCTTGGCAGCAGAGCCCGACCCCCCCTGGCTCCAAGCTCCTGAATTTCAGGGAGTTGTGCAGAGCCAGAAGGTCTCCCCTGAGCCTCCTTTGCTCCAGGCTCAACACCCCCAGGTCCCTCAGCCGCTCCTCCCCAGCCTCCTGCTCTAGCCCCTTGCCCAGCTCCGTTGCCCTTCTCTGGCCACGCTCCAGCCCCTCCAGGTCCTGCTGGGAGGGAGGGGCCCAAAGCTGAGCCCAGGATTCCAGGGGCGGCCTCCCCAGTGCCCAGGATTTGCAGGGGGACGCTCCCTGCCCTGCTCCTGCTGCCCCCCTGGGGCTGCCACAAGCCAGATGCTGGGGGCTTCTTGCCCCCCCTGGGCACTCACTGGCTCATCCTCAGCTGCCTGTGGACCAACAGCCCCAGATCCTTTTCCACCAGGCACTTTCCAGCCTCTCTGCACCAGCCTGGAGCACTGCAGGGGGTTGTTGTGACCCAAGGGCAGGACCTTGTTGAATCTCAACCCACTGGCCTCAGCCCATCCATCCAGCCCAGCCATGTCATTAAGCAATGGTATAAATCTATGGAGCTCCCCCATTTCAAACATTCTGCAGTTCTATCATGTGCCTACCCCCCCAAAAAGATCTTCTCTAAGTACAGAACATAGAGAGAGAGATGATGGGGAGATCAGAAGAACAGAAGAGTGGTGGGCCTTATATAGATAAGGAGCCCCCAGCTCCAAAAAGAGGCAGTTGAACTGGGTAGATGATAAAAGTACCTAAAAAATAGAAGCACAGAGAAAAGTAAGAAATTAAGAAGGAACTACTACATCTCAACTCTGTAAGAACCAGAAGCAGAGGGCACACAGAAAGTTTTTTAAATATAGAAGTAAGTGCTTTCACAGAAAGCAGGTAATTACGGAACACATCACGTCAGGACTCGAGAGATACCGAAAGTAAATATTGGTAAAAGAAAAATTGCTGAAGGGCTGAGCGGAGGACAGTGGCTGCATCGCCTTATCTTTGCTCTGCTCCTCTATTCATCTAAAGGTTTGTCACTGGCCGCCGTCACAGACATGATGTAAAGTCTGGCGGACCTTTAATCCAAAATTTGATGCAGTTTTTTATTATATCCACAATCCCTGCACAGAATACGAAAGGAACGGGGTGTAAATACCTTATCTGCTTTTCTAGCACTGAGAATTACTCACCTTTTTGCATTGTTCAGGCTACTCAGGATACAGGCAGGATTAATTAACTCAGAAATTAATTACTTTGCCCATCTATTTCGGCTGTCTATGATACGCTACAAAGAAGACTCTTCATTTATTTGGGGAAAGTGCTTTAATCTGAAATCATTTAATGAGCATCACTGATTCAGCAGCACTCAGGCTGAAGATGCAGTTTAATAAAAGCTCTCCACAAGAAGCATATGAGAAAGGCTGCAAAAAACCATCTGACTTAATCCCTGTCTATCACGGTTTTGTACATTCTTCATACTTACGTTGCTATTATTTTGTCTTTAACAACAAAGCAGCCCTTGTAAACAACTGTGATTGTTTCCCTGTCTTCAGCAACAGGTTCTCTAAGGCAGGCATAGGAACACACATCCACGGGAGAATTATACGGGCACAAAGAAGTCCAGGTTCAGTCTATACCCTCTGGTTTGCAACAGCACGTGTCTTGTAACACTGGGGGTTATTCTCATAGAATCATAGAATAATTAAGGCTGGAAAAGCCCTCTTGGATCATCGAGTCCAGCCTACGACCTACCACCACCACTCAGCTAAACCCTGCCACTAAGTGTGGCATCCAGTCTTTTTTTAAACTCATCTGCACCTATTAATATAATCTGCACCTATTAAATAACCTCATTTTAAGTATTCCTAATCTGAAAGTCCAAACCACTACTTTATTTTCTGGGTTTTACGATACTCTTTAAGGGTGTACCTTGAAGCTCCCCTGCCCTCATTGGGGGCCTACAGGAAACCTGGCGAGGGACTTTTTACAAGGGCTCGTAGTGACAGGACAAGGGGTGATAGTTTGAAACTAGAGTGGGGTAGACTTAGATAGGACATTAGGAAGTAGGCTGGACTTAATGATCTAAGAGGTCTTTTCCAGCCTTAATTATTCTATGATTCTTTACCATGAAGGTGGTGGAACACTGGCACAGGTTGCCCAGGGAGGTAGTGGAGGCCCCATCCCTGAAGACATTCATGGGCTGGCTTGATGGGGCTCTGCGCAACCTGCTCGAGTTGCAGATGTCCCTGCTCCCTGCAGGGAGATTGGACCTTTAGAGGTCCCTCCCAACCCAAGGCGTTCTATGATTCCACCATTTCTATTCTTTATGTTACTTTCATTAAAAAGTCCTCGCAGAAAACAATTTTTAGGAACCTGAATATCTAATCCAATCCATCCAAAATTGGTTTTATGAAACAACTATCATTACAAGTAATTATTACTTCTATTCTGCTTTACACTTCTTATCAAAACAGCAACTCTCTGCCCAGAGCTCTCTCCACCTCCCCTGAAAGGGCTGAGACAGAAATAGGAAGCAACTGAAATCAAGCGAGGAAGCGAAATAGAAATAACACACGGCCTTGGCGATAGCGACGTTCTGCTCACGGCGAACTTCTGCCATTCGATTTTCACATCTGCATACTCTCTGCTGAAATGCAACACGCTCAGGAACGTGAGGTCACAGCAACACGAAACTGCGCCGCCGTCCGTGCCCCACCAGACAGGCAATGAAGTTAGGAGAGGTATTTTTAAAGGCGCGACGTTCTCCAGCGAGAACTAGCGAGCGCTCAATAAAATGCTTCACGGGTTGTCCCCACTTCGGGAGCTAGTGCCTCTCGAGAACAAGTACGGGGAACAGAATTGTCCAGAGAATTCAAAAAGAAAAAGGCAAGGCAGGATCCCACGGAATTGTGCTGTTCCTCGCTTAGGATCTCTTAGTATGCAAGCGCCTATTGGATTACAAAATTATTCCTTGTCCTAAGAAGTCCAACGTGTATTTTCTGCTGACACCACAGCAGAGTAAATGTACAACAGTATGGGAGACTGGTGTAGAGATAGCGACTATCTGCCCACAGCCAAGGGTGAATAAGCCCTTTTACTGGACTTTACAAAGGGGTTTTTAATTATAATTTCTTTCAGGTGCCTTCTCTTTGTTTTAACTATCGTCTTCCTGCTTCAGACAAAGTGCTAACATTACTCCTTTCATTTTTATCGCGCTCTTGCATTCTCTGATAAAGACAAAAGAATGAAATTCTGAAAAAAATCCTGTGGTGCTGCTTGAATTTCGTAGTCTTCCTGAGTCCATAGGATTTCGTTGCCCAACCGCTTTCATTCACTGGGGCTTTCATTTTTGCCCCAGAGACTTTAGAAGTGCTTTTGGTAACACCAAAACAAGTACTGGGAGACCAAGAAGGCATTCCAGCACAAGCAGGACTGGCTAGAAAGGGGAAGGAGAAAGGAATCTGAGTAAAGGGGTAGGAGGGAGGATTGTTTTAGCCCACACAAGAACTGAGAGCAAAATGAGTACAAACATTTTAAACGAAGGTGGAGTTCAACGAAAACGGTTTTGATTTATACCAGCACAAGCAAAATTGGTTTGGATTTTTTACTTCCCTTTGTAGTCGTTGCACAGCAGAACTTCAACGGCCCTTTTTGCACCTTGTCATTACTAGTAGGGTCGTTAGCATCCCACGAGATCGAAGCAGAAAGAGTTCTTTGGCTACATCCCGTTTTCCAACTAGTAGCTCACGGGCAAGTACAACACAACTTCATAGAATCGCAGAATACCAGGTTGGAAGGGACCTCAAGGATCTCTAGTCCAACCTCTAATGAAGAAGACTTAAGAAACAGTGAATCAGAAAAGGAAGAAAGAAAACGTGGTGGGCAACGGGAAATGAGAAGGAAAAGGTGAAGAAGTCAGGTAGAGCTGCAGTGATGGACATGCTGCTCACCTACTCTGGCTCCCAAGCGTTCTTTCTAGAACTCAGGTGTTCACATGCTTCGAGGTTTGCTTACTGTGACATCCTTAAAAACTCTGCTCATCAGTTTCTCAGCTTTGTACGAACCCCTCCAGCAGGTTATCTGAGCTTCTGCCAGGGAGGGTTACAGCATCAAACCCAACAACGCTCCAGGTCAAAGGAGGCGTCGCGCCGACAGATGGTCTTTGCCGCTGCGGCGGCTGAGGGGGAACCGGGGACTGAACGACAGCGTGTAAGAACCGGAGCTACGCGGTGCCTCAGATTAATGTAACAACGTTTATCTGAAATGGGCTGATTCTTGTCTTAGCTCACAGAGAAAGTTAATTCTGTGGTTACGGTTCAGCTCTTGTTTGCCCACCTGCGCTGTGATTGACTGGCTCTCCAGGGAAGGCTCTAAGCTACGTGGGTGAAGAGCAATTCGAGAAGCTTTGGCAGCACTAGATGTCTGCAAAGCTCCTGGCTGTGCTATTGCCGGCTCAAGTTAGTCACCAAAGTCTTGGTATTCAGAAAATGCACCTGCGTTGTTTAAAAGTAAGAAAATATCATGCTCCCCTACCCCTGCAACAGAAGTCCCTCCTGCCCCCGCTTTTTATAGCTAAATTTCCCAAATTTCCACCTTTTTTAGCGAGCAGCAATTTTTTCATAACCTAATGTTGACCATGACTTTGATTACCATAAGTAACGGTATAATAATAATAATAATAGATACGTTATTATAAGTAATCCATTATATATAATCAACCAGGCAATAAAACGTCCCATTCTACTCGACTGAAATAAGAAAAGCCAAAAGTCGCAAATTCTCCGAACGCCTTTCAGAGCCGAACAGTTTTTTGCAGTATGAAGTGAAATTTGTGGTTTGATTCTTACAGCCCACAGGTTAATCAAGGAAATAGCGAATACGATACCTGGAGCAGCTACATCACGGTAGAGAAATAAGCGGTGAAATTACTACATTGCATCAAAAAATATCGGTATAGTCTGATACGGGAGCCAACCAACACCCAGGTCTCTCTTTCAGCTGATGGCCCTGCTCCCTTAAACCACTAAGTCAGACTCTGATCCAGTCTTGCATTAAAAAGCAGTCCATTTTCAAATGGTTTGGAGAGTTCTTCTTATTAAGAACTTGTATATTCAACCAGGGGTTAGGACCCTGTGATTGATAGGAAAGGAAATGGACTTTTAAATATCCTTTTAAATATTTAAACGTTTACATTTTGTCACCACTGGGGTAGTCAAACCGTGGAGCAGCTGCTCAGAGAGGCGAGATCTTCATCTTTGGAGATACTCAAAGCCCTGCTGGATAATGGCCTGAGCAACTCAGTTTAGTTTAAGCCTGCTTTGAGCAGGAGGTTAGAAAAGATCATCTCCGAAGGTCCCTTCTGATCAAAATCACTCTACGATTGTCATTAAATGTTCTGGTCATAGAGCTTTTTTCATAAAAGGAAGCCACAGCGGTTTCAAGGATTATAGATTAGAACTCAATCCTCAACTTTTGCCCCTTCTTTAGAATAGTCCTACGTGTGAGGAGCAAAGTGAGAACCAATACAGGACAACAGTAGTAAAATTACATACGGTCGAATAATTATATATGATAATAGATATCGATAAGAGAAAGGAAAAAAATAATTCTTTTTAGTTACTTATTTCATTTTTTCAACATTTTTTTCTTTCTGCCACATGTATTAAACCACCTTTCTAACTTCAGGAGCAGAGCTTGTGTAAGTATTTTTTATCACTAAAGCTGCTTCATCAGAGAGCTACTTACGCTCGCGTTCAAGCGCGGAATGAGAACGTGGTAATCTTCCACGACAGAAAAAAAAAAAAGGCAAATTATCGTTTGATTTTCTAACACAGTGTTAATAATACACATGTTCCTCGGTTTAATGAAGACGAAACGGTCCATTTTCCTTTGGGTTTGATTGGTATTCATTTCCGCCGCATTAACGGTACATCAATGTAACATGACATTACACCACTTCACACGCTTTCTCCTACATTATTTCAACCGCGTTAAAATGAAGGATTTGAAGTTTCCGAGGAGATCCTTCTCTGAAACACACGGTCACAGGAAAAATTCCATACCTGACCTTAACTTTTTGCCTGAGATGTGGTGGGGTTTTTTTCCTTAGAAAAAGAGATTTCATTGTCTTAGCTAACTCCATAAAGAACAGCAAATGGACATTTCCACAACAGATGGACTTTCTCCTTCATCAGCAGACCTGTCGTTTTACTTACCTACGATTTGAAAGGGTTGGAACAGGCAGCCAGGGGAGGTGGCTGAGTTCCCATCCCTGAATCACAGAATCACTAAGGTTG
>WEIS01086900.1:0-15422 GCA_013389965.1 Todus mexicanus
TCCAGAGGACCCTTCCAGCCCCTGGGATTCTGTGACCAGGTCAAGGTGTACCTCAAGCACCCCTGAGGAACCCAACGGCTTGGGACAGGAGCCTCCCTGGGAAGCCACGATGCCCTGCCACCCAGAATATCCCTGCCACCCTCCCTGCTCAACACGCTGAGTTTTCAACACCAGTCAGGAGCATTTTGCCTTTAGCTGACACAGAGCGAGCTGCCATCTGGTGCAGAGGCTTGCGGCAGCTCGGAGCCTCCCCTGGGAGATGGGGTTTTGCCTTCAGCGGTGGAAGCGAACCGGCACAGTTCCCCCAAACTCCCTTTCAGCATCTGATGAAGGAAGGCAGGGCTATTTACACGCATAACGATGTTTATTCCCAATCTTCCCAGTGATGCCTGTTAGCTGGTCTCCCAGCAGCACATTAACCCAACGGGATGAATTACAGCTGCATCACACAACCTAATTTAGGGATGGTTTTTGCCTTTCCTCAGTGTTATTGCAATGCAGCAAGAGACCGCTGGCAAGATGCTGGGTATGTTTTGGGGAAGGACCCGAGAGATTTGTTAGAGACGAAGAATCCCCTGAGCTCCAAACTGCAGGAAAAGATGTATTTTCCCACTTCAGTCCATGGACATCACTAGTGGGAAACGTTGGGTTACCCCCTAAGGTCTCCAAGAGGATTTGGAGAGCCTGGGGCTGGCAGGGAAAGAAGGTCTGATTTGGAACAACATCTTTGAGACTTCTGCCCAACAAACTCCAAAAGTCTCCCATAGCCTTGACGGACAGAGTTGGCCCCAGAGCCAGAAGCCGACACCGTGTTGATGTGGCTTTGGAAACCTCAAGCATCCAGCTTTGAATAAAATCACTTTTAGACAAACAGAAGCACAATCCCAAAGCGCTGTTTAATTGGAGCCACTAAAAGCCCTATCAATTAGATGCCAAAGCGGTTTGAAAATGCATCTGCGCGGCTATTCCTCACCGAAACACACAGTCAAAGCAATGCTTTCTCCAGAATCACTGCAAAGCTGGTTTACAAATTTGGTTATAATTTATACAGACAGCTACAAGGATTGGATCCACCAAGATCAGATGAAGGGATGAGTTTCTGAATCTAAAATTTGACTTATTTTCCCCATCTCAACACCTGTCTCTACTGGACCCATGAGCTGGACAACGACAAACTCCAGTTATTTTAACGAAGCTCAAATTTTTCTTGGAGCTTGTCTATGGTCTGGTGCAGCTCCATGTCCTGAAACGAGTGGATGATTCCTCTGCCAAAGGCTTACAGAGCCTGGGAAGGAGGAGGGATAGACATGAACACGATTCTCCCCAGACTGAGCTCTAATCTGCGCTGACACTTTTTTTCCCCCTCATTGTTTATTTACTAGTTATGTCCAATTGGGCTTTGTTTTTATTTTTCAGTCACAACCAAGGGGCTCAAAAAACCATTTACTGCTTCTCTCCCTTTGTTGGGAGAGAGGAGCTGCTTGATCAGCTGATTCCTCCCCAAGCCTGTTACTGGGATTTGATCAGATCTGGGATTGTCATTACACGCTTTGTAATCAAGGCCAAACCAGCACCACAGTTGTCGGAGCAGAAGAACAATAACGCAAGAAGATTAGAACGTCATTAATTCTCCCTTTGTTAATCGGGTAATCCAATAATTCATATGCACACGCACACCCCAAGCTAAACTGGAAGTATTGCCCTTTCCTCCTTTGCCAGAAAAGATGTGAAAGGGGAGAGCTTTCAGCCCTCAAGTCTTTCTGGTGCTTAGACACCATTAATTTTATAAAATTTATTCCAGTGCGTTGCCCAAGCATCGTTTCAATTATTTGAAGTATGGCAATACTTGTCAAAAACGATGATGGGAGCATCCCCATAGCACAAGGTCTGTATCTAACCTGCCTCCACTGTCGTGACAGAGCTAAATCCCACGACTGAGAGCACCAGAGCTCCCAGTTCCCTTGCAGCTCCAGCTAACTCAAGAAACACAATCCCCTGCTGCTTTCTCTGAGGTTTACTGAAGACAAAAAAACCCAAACCAACAGCTAAATGGAGTAGCCCAAAGCCATTTAATAGAAACATTAACTAAACGCTCCATAAGTCAATTCCTCACGTAACTGGGAGAAGATAGAGGGTTAATGGACATTTTATTTTAATAACCAGCAGCTGCTCTATGAAAATGACTTACCAGACCCCACCAGAGTGCATCTGCATACGTATCAAAGTGCTCATTTTCTCCTTTTTCGGCCAAGTACACCAGGAAAGAGGCCAGGATGAGGCACAGGAAGCCAATATACCAGGCAGTAATCAGCTCCTGCAAGAACATGAAGGGATAGAAGTGAATAATTGCAGTCCTGGTGCACATCTTCAGAAGCTGAGCGAGTTGCTTGTGCTTGGATCTGAACCTCCCCTGCAATGGTTTAGTTTTTGGGGCTTAGGTTGGAAACAGTAGTGTCACTTTTTGAGATGGGGCCACGTGCTGGTTGGTAGCAGCTCTGACATATATGTGGGGCAATACCCATCCTGAAGAGATTTAAAACACATTCCTGAAGACCCCATCATCTAAAACATACAGCAAACAGAGAAGGAAAGGGACTGAAAACAGCTGTGTTATTTCAAGATGTGAAGCTCTAGACTAAAAAAAAGGTAATACTTCCCCAGTTCACACAAGGAATTGGGGTGAAAACTGAAATAGGAACCCCCAAATCCCTGGATACTCTGCTTAGGACACGTTTCTTCCACTAACCAGGGAGAAGCTACACAGCTGGAATACACAGCTTAGTGCTTAATGAGGATACAGCCTGCACTTAACGAGGCTGCTGACTAATTACTAACTCTGAAATGAGCTGTGTCAGTGTGCAGGTGGTCTCCATGTCCAAGATATTCCCTGCAAACATCAGAACATTCCTCCTTTCTCTCCTATGCTGGTTGGAGAGCTCCATCAGACCTTGCTTCTCCGGCTTCACGTTGCAGCCTGTGTTATTTACAGCATCTTTCCAAGCTCCCCATGATGAGCTTACCCATGAGAGGTTTGGAGTGGAGAACTGAACCAAAGCTGTGTCTCTGGCAGGGAGAACATGAAGAGCAACTCAATGTCCTCACTTGGGGCTTACTCACCTTACTGTGTGCATAGACCACCGAGCCCAGGAGCTTCCAGGTGCCACCCCGCCTGTCCATGCGGATCATGCGCAGGATCTGCAGGAACCTCAAACTCCTNACAAAACAATTCTTTGATACTATATACCCCAAATTTGAGGATTCTGAAAACCTCCCTCTTCCCTGGTTTTCTACACGAGTTTTATCGGAGACCTTTTCTGCAGAATAAGCTAAAATGCTGTCAATGACCACTGACATCTGAGAGCAGGCTCCACAGAGAATGACAGGACATGTCTGACCAGTCCTTACCCCAGCAAAAATAGCTGCTGTGCACAGATGGCCCCGTTCACGAGGGGATCGCCAAGTACTTTACAAACAAGAATTAATTAAGTCTCATAACTCCCTTGTGAGGCAGCTCATCAGCACCAGGGAAGGCAAAGCGAGACACAGAGACTTTCAATGAGCTGTCAGTGATTCAGTGTTGAGGTTGGACACGGGATTGCAAGATCCCAGCTCCTCTACTCAGCTTCTCCCAGCTAAACCCCCATTCTGTGGCTGTGGGCAGCTGTTGGTGATGCCCAGGGCATGAAGGGCAATAGGATGGCTCCAGATCTGCAGAACACAGGGTAAACCTTGTGCAGAATAACAAAATACGTGTCCGTGGATTTGGACTCTTGCCTTTGTGTTCCTTCCCTTCTCAAGGTGACCGCAAAGCCAGCTAAGGAGCAATCCCCAAAAAGCATGGGACAAACCAGAGCACCATGCAAGCAAGCACCTGCAAAAGTCATTTTGGATTGGGAAATCCCACAGGGAGAGATCCAACTTACCGATGACGCAGAAAGGCTTGCGGGCAAATTTTAACCTTCCCCTCCAGCCTCGGTACCGGCAGCAGCAGCCGGCTGCCCAGATCCTCACAAAGTATTCGACCCCAAACACGACAATGGTGACAATTTCCTGCAGGGGAGACAATGTCGTTAGTTGAGAAAGAAGCATGATGGCGAGTGCATCCCGCAATCAAGTACAAACCCATGACCTCAGCTCTGCACACCTCAAAAAATACGTCTCAGAGCTGCCTGCACCTTAAAAAGGGAGTCCAGGGTTGGAAGATTGTCATAGATCTTTGCTGTTGTATTTTTCCTTACCTTCCTCTAGGGCAGCAAGACATACTGTGTGTTGTAGGCTTGAACTAGAGTTTTAGACCTTCACATACTGCATTCTCCCCATCAGAACACTGATGAATACCTGCCCAGAACAGTGGAGGAGTCCCAATGATCCCTGGAGAGGTTTCAAAGCAATGGAGATGCAATGCTGAGGGACATGAGGTAGTGGTGCCCTAACAGTGCTGGAATGGTTGGACTTGACTATCTTAAAGGTCCCTTCCAACCAAAACAATTCAACGTTTCTACAGGGGATTTGAGCTTTTTCCCCAAAAAATTGGTTGTCTCTGGGTGCTGGGCTATTTGGTGCAAGTTTGGTAAAGATCCTCTATCCCTTAATGCCAAGCAAGCAAGCCAATGCTGTGCATCACAGCTCCTCCCAGCACCACCCAAATACATCACGCTCCCTTCCTCCCAGTTTCTTTACTGGCAATGCTTCCCTTGGCTTTCTGAAGTGTCAAACTTGATGAAGCCCTAATTAATCTGCAGCACTTTTTGATGTCGATGTAGGGCAGCAACTGGGGAAGAGGAAGAAAGAGGAAAGGAGACGCACGAAGTCGGCAGCACCACGACATGAGAGAGAGTGCAGGATCTCTGCCGGCTCTGGATGGCAGAAACCACCTTGTCAGTGCGAGGGATGCCGGGCTATTTAAGGAACAGAACTCTGCAGCTCGATGACAGATCAAATAGTTGCAGGGATGTTAGAGTGGGAGGGGAGGCAGCTCCATGGGCTGCTCGTGGCACAGAGCATCCACAGCTTTAAATACTGCCAGCTGTTGGGTTTCAACCTGCTTTCCAGTCGGGCCCAGTCTTGCCACTGGGTTTTGCAATAAACGTTTTTTCTTATTTTATGCATTTATGAAGAAGGGTTTCAAAGAATCCTTAATATTTTGAGTTTCTTCCTAATACAGATTCCTCCTTTTCACACTTTGCTCTTTTCTCACCCACAGGTCCCAGTGGTCCCCTTCTCCCAAGAAAAACTTCATATTCTTGCCTCAGTTAAACATCAAAGGGGTTTGTGTGGTTTTGACTGGTTTAATGCCTCACGGATGGCTTCATTTGAAACCCTTCCACTTACCAGGATGTAAAGGGCCCCTTCTGAGCTGTTCTGGTACTCGTCGATGGTGGAAAAGACAGACAGCACCAGGCAGGAGAAAACTAGTAGAAAACTATATAACACAAAAATAAAAGGTAAAAAAAAAAAGAGAGAACATCAGTCTTCAGAGCAGGAATTTTTCACACTTCATCACACTAGTTCAGAAAGCATTTTTGGACATACTTCTCTAGGAGTATTTACTGTGTTGCTGCTACACCAGCTCATGTAAAGGGAAGGTTCCCAGTTTTACTGCCTGGAAGGGTTACGTGTGGACAGAACCACTGGACTGTTCCCAGTTTGGCCAGTGCCAATGCAATTCCCCTCCCAGCTGGTGGCTCTGATCACACCTGACCTGATTTCCCCAAGGAAGCATCAGCTCTTTCTGTAACATGCTTTCAACAAGCACAAAAACAAGCAAGGAAATTCATTAATGTGCTACCAGGAGACCAGAGCAGCTGATGAACTGGAGCACAAGCTGAACGCAAACCCAGGGAGAGCTCCACAGATGCTCTGCTTGTGCACTTGCATCTACCAAAGCGAGACTGCATTTTCCCATCCTCACCAGGGTAGAACATTTTTGGGTGGATTTAACTTTCTTTTCTTAGACAGGTACTCCAGTTGAACCCCTTTCTGCTTGGAAACAGTTGGACTCAATCTTAAAGGTCTTTTCCAATCTAAATGCTTCTATGAAAAGTTGACAGCTTTTTAGTTGTACTATCACTGGGTGGTGGATGGTTGTTACTCTGGTCTTCTGCAGCCACACACGGGACACAACAGGGGTTTGATCCAGTCCAAAGGATGTGATCTTGGTGCTATTATTTGAGTAGGAAGCCAGAGATTCCCTGCCACTGGGAAGGGAGCTGAGCTGGCCTCTCTGTCCCAGCCCTGTGGGGATAAAGAGGAGCCCCATTCTTCCAGGAGTTGAGGAGACCCAGCCTTCTCAGTCTCTTATTTACCACAAAACAGAAGAGAGTGTCTCAAAACCCCCTTGCAACACACACCCAGATCTCACTGACGTCTCCTTCCATGGGCTGTCCCAAAAGCAGCCCCAGAAGTGTCACATCATTCTGGCGTTCACAGGCTGTCCCCATCAAAACCACCTATTCGGCACTTTTCGCTAATGCTGGATGTACCCATGCAAATCAAGAAGGTACCAGATGAATGACAGGAGTTCAACTCTCTCCTGACACTCGAGTCTGCAGCTAGAGAAGTGTCCTGGCATCTGCTCAGGGCTGGAGCAGGTTTCCACCAGCCCACGATGCCCACTGCTTGCTCAACCAGGAGGGAAATTAATTTACTAAAGATCGATTTACTGATGCAATAAAGTAGGCCAGCACAAGGAGAAGCGAAAAGCTGCATTCTTTAAGAGCATTAAATAATTCATCTGTCTGGCTTTGTCTCGCATTCCGACAAATTGCAGCTTGAATATTTATAAGGTACGGTTCAGCTGGTGGGTGCCGTTCCTTTTTTTTTGTTGTATGAAGTTTCACACCACTGGGTCGTGTTTGTGGCTTTGCAATGACCATTAATGTCACAATAATGAGTAAAAATAGGGGGATTTGCAGTATTTATTTGAACCACAGGCTGAACCATCCCTGCCTAGGGAGGTAAGGGACCTTCTGAGCCATCCCAGCAAAGGCTGAGCTTTGCCAGTGACGAGACGAATTCAGAGAGGGACAACTGCCTGATGTCTCACTGCAAATTTCCTCTTCTCACATCAGGTCTGGTACCTGGAGACACAAAACAACCTTGAGAAAGTAAGAAAATGTCCCTTACAATCCCACTCATGATGTCCCTTGATGCCTTCTCTGGGTCTCACAATGTTTTTCTCCTTTAAACCTGTTACCACAACCATCACTGCACCCTTCAAATTGCCTTGGCCAGACCCTGGGTGCTAGAGGGAAGAAGCTGCAACAAGGGCAGCCCTGAGTGGCCCAGATTTTGCTACAAACGTCTGTGTTGGAGCGAGAAACAAATGAATAAACAATGAAAGAAGAAAGAGAAGAGGAAAACAAAACAAAGATAATGGAAAGGGATCAGGGGAGAAGAAAAATTTCACGGTTTCTGGTAAAAGTAGAACATGGGTTCTATTTTTGTGCCCAATGGGAGGCAATGGGGAAGGCACCAGCTTCTTCCACAAAGCATAGGAGCTACATGGACCAAAAAACTCCCCCCATCTCAGCCCCCATGGGGATGTTCAGCCACCAGATAAGGAACAGTCCTGCCAGTAAAGGATGTAGGCATGGAGTGAGCTGCACAAGCATTCCAAAATAGCTCCCTGGTGCTGCACAACTACTCTGCTTGACCCTGCGGGTCCATGAACCTCTGTAGAAGGTCATAGAGGCTGTAGAAGGAGATTAAGAGAATGAAACCTCTCTGAGAGGAAGTTGAATATGGGGCTTTGGAGTCTGTGCCATTTCTGGGAAGCTCTGGAGGATTTGCAGACCCCCTGTGGATGGGGGATGGAAGAGGGAAGCTGAGAGGTATGTCCACACTGGAGATGGTGGCTATCCTTCGAGCTCCCACGGAGTGAGGGCAGCAGGGAACAGGAAGGCCGATTCTGCTTTAATTTCACTTAATCTACCCAGACAGGGCAGGAAAGGGCTCCTGACAATAATTGATAGCTGGGGAAAGGGAAACAGGCCAATAAATAGTGAAGAGGTTGGGATGAATCTAATTTTTAAAGCTACATATCTAATCACAGTGAATTACGTCTGCAGCCTGACTCTGGGTAATGTTAATGAGCAACAAGGAACATTAATTATGTCCCATCTAATGATTTTTACATTAAAGATGCCAATTCTGCTTAGAGCTTTGGAGAAGACAATATCCTCCTCCCAAACAGACACGAGTTGGGTCGTACATGAGGCGTGGCTGGAGCCAGGCAAACCCACGTCAAGATGCAGAGGGCAGCGAGTGGCTTTGGACAAGACTCCTCCACAGACCGATGGCATGGAGATATCTGGCTCCAGTCTCCTGGAGAAGAACACTTCATGTCACTGCATCTTCTCAACCACCACCCATTCCTACAGGCACTTCTGCAGCTCCAGCATCCCCCACGCCTGTTGCTTAGACCTTTAAATTCAGCCAAAACTCAGCTCTGTAAATCTGACTACTGCTGCTAATACTACTAAATTCAAAGTCCTCCGAAGTCTGGCTTTACATCCAAAGGTTATGTTGACTTAAAACAGCCGTGCAAGCTTCTTATTACCATTTCTAAGTCCCCAGCAGGAAATCTGCATATCCAGATTTCGTAATCACTGGGCTTCAGGTTAGCAACAGAAGAAGGAATGACTGAAAAACCCCTTCAGGAACACAAAACAAAAACAAAACGGGTTTGTCTACATTTTCGGGCCTGTTTAGGTACAGCCCTTGAGAAATACACTGACTGCGAAAGGATAACCGAGCTCAAATTATGAATTCCTGGGTAACACCTGACACAGTCAGAGGCGCAGGCCTGAGATACAGGGCTGTAGATAATAGAAATAAGAGGGATCCCGGGTAGTGAAGGCGCAATTCTTCCCAAGGTGGAGGCAGAGGACCACGGCCCCTCGACTGTCTCTGCTGGACGTTTCAGCCTTCTCCCCGCTGAGGGGTGCATCTCCTGGGTGATTTCAAAACTAAACCCCCCAAAAAACACCACCAAAAAACCTTAAGATTACTTAAAACGAGAAAAATTGTCCCTTTTTTGCCTCAAAGTTGTTCAGGTTAATCATCTGATCTGCTTTCCAAAAGAACCCCCCTCCCCTTGGAACCTACACACTTGTTTACATAAGAATTTAAAAAGACCTTTAAATGTATTCCCCAAATACTTGTCTTCAAATAACATTTGTTGACATGCAAAAATTATCAGGCACCAATGATTAGCAACTGGAATTCAGAATGAGACGAATACAATACAAGGAGGTGGCACAAGCTCATAACAAGCCCCTGTGCTGGCTACATGCTTCGCTGGCGTTCCCTAGAATTGGGAATTAATGATTTGTTTAATTAGAAAGAGCAAAGCTGGAAAGGAAACAGGTTTTTTTTTTTTACTATGGGCATTTGAGAGCACAATGGAAAACAACTTAAAACAATTAAAACACTTAAAAATTACTGCGGGGATGTAAACAACGCATTGGGAATTGTGCTAAAATGAAACCAGAACGATTATGTGTCATCAGTCTGTGATCCCAGCAATCCATTTGCTGTCGTCTCTGCAAAACGCTGGTGTTTGAGTACCTAAAACTTCGCTGTAAATCAAAGGCCATGAAAATGCATCGATGATAACAAGCCAAGGTGAAAGCACAGAGAGAAACGGTGACTGGCAAAAGCCTTTTCACACTCTGAGAGCCTCAAAATCCAAACGGGACTATTTAAAGCTCCATTTACATCTCCAGTGAATCAGAAGCAGAACTCTGATAACACCGTGACTTTTCCAGGGGTAAAGATGTTGGATGGCACCTATCCTTAGCCAAGAGCATCTGTCAGCTTTATTCATCTCAGCAATCCTGCTGCAATTTCCAACCCCATTTACAAGGCTAAACAGCAGCCTAAATGCCTTGCTCCAGGTTTTCACATCCCTCTGTCTCAGCTAAAACCATCTCCCAAGGTGATTTCTGTCACTAGCTGAGCTGAAAATAGAAGTGGGGAGTCCTGTCTTTCAGTCCTGTGCCTTGATAAACGCTCTCATTTCCCAAAATACTTCCCCATAGTGTCTCATTCCCCATAGGTTTGGTCATGCCCAGCCCCATCCTCTTGCTCCTTAGAGGATGTGGGTAGAAAACACTGGTTATGGGCAACACCAAGGTTGGCTCCAAGGCAGGGATACTCATGGTTTATAAACTTGAATAAATCTTTAGCAAAAAATTATGGGACAATGATCCTGGGATTTCTCAGTGCACTGATATGATGGCTTAACAGCCCCAGTAAGAAGCACCCCGGTCATACAAAGCCACAAAGTGTTCTAAGGAAAGTGGGACAACAAACATATCCAAGGGACCAAAGCAGCGTGACCGAGGCAGCAGCTGTGGTGTGAACAGCAAGGTTGCTTTAAATGGTGCTCTGGGGTTCATCAGGCTCCAGAAAAGCAAGTCTCAGAGATCCCAAATCAATTTATAAGGGTTGCACTGGGATGGGAAAGAAAATAAGGGTTTCCTGTCCCGCAAAGCCCCATGGCACCACCACCATCCACATGTGCCTTGTGCATGGATGCAGCAAACCTGCTCTCCTTGCTGTGTGGCAGCAACATGGCAAGAAAACAGAAGATGGTTTTCCAGCAGATCAGATTTTCTGGGGTTTTCCCTGGACACAGAGCCAGGAATGCTGCTGGCTGAGCACAGCACCCTGCTCCTGCGCATTGGCTCCACTGGCAGCCACTGAAACACGCTGCACATTTAGCAGTGGGGGGATGAGATTTTCCTTTGCATCACATTTCTGGGGAAGGTAATTTTCTGCTTTACGAGCAGCTAAGGAGCATTCATAAATCCATCACAGAAAGCTAAGGAAAAAAGAATAGCTGGTCACAGTTTTGCTGTACGAGCACAGAAAAGTGGCACAACCAGGTTATGAAAAAAACACTCCTCATCCCCTCCCTGCCTTCTGGTTAGACAACGCATTTCTCAGCTAGAAAAGAGCAAGATAAGGATTCGCACATTTTTCTCCTTCAACATCCACCACTTTTGAAATCAGTTTCCACTCCGAGAGCTCCTCCAGTCCTCTCCTCTTGCCTATAACAGTCAGGGAGCAGGAACGGCATCATCCGCCCTGAGTGCCCAGAGCCAGAGTCCTGACCTGAACCCATAAACTGCAGGAATTTGAGCAGAAATGGGTTTTGCATGACATATCTTGTCCCTAGTCCAGCAAAGGATTGTGTATCTCCACACTTACAAGCAAGAGCAAGCTTAAGAGCTTTTCTGGATTGCAGCCTCAACGAATGAAAGCCATCTGAAGCTCATGTGGAATAGAGACTGAGATCTGAATATTTACAGTGGAAAAAGGGTTAAATGTAAGGAAGCAGTTGGGTTTGGTTTACAGCCTGGCTCTAATCATTTAACTTACTCAACTCAGAAGAAAAGCCTTATTAATACAAATCCCCGCATCCAAAGTTCTAGCTCAGATGTTCCTCTTTGTCCTCCTCGAACGTGAATCACCGGGAAACGCTTGTCTGCGCATTCCGCTCGCTCTGCGCACGCAGCCTCTGAGGAGCCAGATGTCTGGAGGAAAACCCAAAGTATTCATCAAACCCATGCACCTGCCAGAAGAGTCTGTCTCTGCCACAATCCAGTGCTGCCAGGATGAGGTTTTCTTTTCAAAAGAAACTTGGTGAGGAGAGATATATTCACGGGAGAGAATCCTAATGGCCACAGTGCGATTATGGTGCTTTGGGAAGTTAAATTGAGAGTCTAAAATATTGGCCATTTAAGTAATTCTTAAACCAGCTGTGCAGGCATTTACTCAGAGCACATTCATTGATTTTTCACGTGAGGGAAAGTTGCTGTCTCATGCAATACCTGCATTATTCAGATTGAAATCTGAGCGCTGCCTCTGTTCCATCCCACAGGGTGTTCCCCCAAAAGAGCCTCAGCTTCCTCCCTACCTCTGAGAAACCAACGCTCACTCGCATAGCAACACCAGCCTTCCCCATCTAACCTTCATCCGTATGCGAAGATCAAGTTATTTCTGTTTCTTAAGGGGCAAAGCCCTGCTTTTCTGCAACACCTCGAGAAAAAGAAATAACTTTAAGAAGCCAAGGGCTGTGCTGCATGGTTGGAGCACATAGGATAAAAAAAATCCTATTGCAGGGGGGTCAAGTTCCTCTGACCGACCTGGGTAAGTGACTCGACCTGACTTAACAGAGCTCAATAACTGGGTTAAAAGCAAGATGTCCCTGTAAAATGTAAAGCTGCATCTCATCTAAACATTCCTCGAGGGAATGGGATATACAAAAATAGGCTCCGGTCTAATTGCAGATAGGAAGATAGTCTCAAACTGTGCAGGGCTGTTTCTTGCTGCAGACAGGAATAGTAGCCAGCTTTTCAAAGGTCTGTCCCAGAAGCAGCGATGCAGATGGAACCCGAGGATTCCTGCCCACGAAGGACAAGCTCTGTCCCTCTCAGCTCCTTCAGCTTCGCTTCCCCGTCTCTCACTTTGCGCTAGTTATACAGCGCCGAGAATTACAGCACCTCAAAGTCATCCTCGCTGAGAGAATCTGCAGGAACAGAGGCTCAGCAGCTCTCAGCAGCCACGTGAACCATCTCAGACCCACGGCAGGCAAACAAATGGCTCAAAATCCTTGTGTTAACTTCCAAAAAAACCCCCTCACTTTCCTCATGCCTCAGCCCATTTATGCTTCTGCAAAGGCACGACCCCAGAGCTATGCTCTCAGGCTCCCTCCTGGCTAACAGAGGAGGACAACAGCCAAGATTTTGGCAAGTGCATGTCCCAGCCAGTTCCCAGGGTCCATCCTCAACTTCATGCCACAATAATTAGATGACAAGAATGTGGCTTATGCCGGTAACACCGAAGGGTTAAAACAAGCATTACCAAAGCACTGCTAATTTCATTCGCTCATCAGTTTAATTAACTGAGTCTTGGGGAGAAGAAACAAGTATTTGCAAACTGCCCGTATAATATGTCTCGGAGTTGGTAATTTCACCATCTGTTTAATTTTACTTCTCTTGTCCCAGCTAGTGATTAGGAAGGCGCTCAGAGCCAAGAAGCAGGAGAGCTGATTCACAGCCTCTAGATTTTAGTCCCCACGATCCCCAAACTGGGTAGAAAAAACATACCCAGAGGAATAACAGGGATGCTGCAAACAGCAGGACCATGTCCCCTCTCTGCAACTCTCTCCTACACTGGTACAAGTCAGGAATAACACCTCAAAAGCCAAGGGGGCTGCACTACCACAAGAGAGGATCCTCCTCAGCTGCATCCAAACTCTGCAATGCCTGAGGGACGCCTGAGTTTAGCAGAAAAATACAGGATAGAAATAAATAAAATACAAGAAATAAAAGGCCAGTAGAAGATTTTGGAGTTGTGCATCCCTTCCCTACCTCAGCAGGGCAGCATACTCCTCCTTGGCAAAGGGCAAAATGCAGCCCCGGTGCTTTTCATGCTCATTCAGCTGCTCCTGTTGGGATGGAAACTTTTGGCCATGCAGACAGGCCTGGAGGAGCTGCTCGGGGTGACGGGTTGTAAAAACAAACCCAGCTCTCCAGAGGGCTCAGGCTTAAGGCAGCGGTGCTCTTTAGCCCTCAGAAATTGCTGAAACAGCCAGTAATGCCGCAGGGAGGGGAGAGCATCACAGCAGCTGCCAGTCAAGCTCCCTTTAACTTCGCCACTAACAGAACTATTTTGGGGCTTCCAGGAGCTGCAGTTCTGAATTCCAAGTCCTTTATCTACCAACTTCCCCTCTAGCGCAGTAACATTTCCCTGAGCTGTAGCTGGTTTTGCCCCAGGAGCGATGGGGAGATCCTCCTGCCACCACCCATGTTGGCACCCGCTTTGCTCACAGCAGAGACCAGCTACCAGCTCGTGACACCAACAGGAACGGGAAAGCCCCACCTGCAAAAGTTCTGCTAGGGCACAGCTTCACCTTGCACCTGAAAAATGAATCCCCAGCACTGACGGGCAATTAATCACTTCATTATCTCTCGCTTCTCCTCCAGCATAACTCAAACACAGCAAGTGGGTGGCCAGTTGTGGATGGGAGATGCATGGTTCAGGCTCCAGCATTGGGGAGGGATCACGGGGCAGCCCCATCATCAAGAGCCCTCTGCAGGGGGAGAGGCTGCTCAGAAATGAGGGGAAAGCGATGCCAGAAGAAATAAAGGCAGCTGCAGTTACAAGGGAGCCTCATTTTGAAAGCTTTTCAGGCTGGGCAGCATTGGGGGGCTTGTGGCAACCACGGCTGAGGGTCGGGACAGGCAGTATGTGCAGATTGGGGCTTTTTGGCTCACCAAGATAGTTGCAAAGAAAGCAGCATTGCCTCATCCTCAGCTCCCCCAAACCCTCCATCAGCAGCAGAGGGGAGGAAGGATTTGTGCCCCCCCCCCAGTCCTTGCAGGGCAGCAAGACCCTTTAATTTAATTCAAGGCCACTCTGCCCAGCCAGGTCCCAAGCCCTGTGACCGGCTCGGTGATGCTCACACCTACAAACCAGTCGGGCACAGGCAGCTCAGAACCAGCCCCATCAACAACCCTCTCCAGCTATCCTGGTCCCCTGCTCACACAATCACCTTGTCTGGCTGCCTCACACTATCTACCTAATATTTGGACCTGGGGCCCAATTTTCATCAAATTTGCCGAAGACTGGGGAGCCAGCGATGGGCAGCAAGGAGGAGGAGAGCACCCTGGGTTTGCCCCATCACAGGAGGCTGCCACGTGAGTTCAGTGGAGCCTGGGAGAGCCACGAGCTTGCAGAAACCAGCTCCCCCAAGATCCCCCGCTCAGCAAATGACAGGTTTGTTCCCGCTCCTTATTTCCCCGTGCCAGTAAACACAACAATAAATAGCAAGCTGCGGGAGGCAGATGATTGTGTGGTGAAAGGTGGAAAACATCTAAAAATGATTTAAAGCAGGGAGGAGAATAGGAAGAGAGGGTTGCAGATGATACTCTCCAAGGAGGAGGAGGAGCTGCTTGGTTGATGGAAGTCAGCAGAGACAGGGAAGGTTTTCCTGCCCACCCTGCAGCTCCTTGTCCTGGGTGATGCTCAGGTCCCTCTGTGCAGGTCTCAGTTTGCAAAAAAGTCCCCAGATACAGCCCTGATGCGAGACCCCACCAGCTCCAGCCCCAGGACAGGAGCAAGGCCGGCATCACAGGGGCTGGACCCACGGTCTTTTAAAGCTCCTAAGTCACAGAGACGCAGGACACGGACACATTAAAGCTGCAGAGAGATTAGCTAGCTGCCATTTCAACACGCCGGTAAATCAAAGTCGATGGAAGCCATATGCTCTGCTGGGAAGCATCCATCTCGTTGCCAGGGAAACATCCTTCCCATTTAAAATGGCAGGCAAAGGCTTACAAAAACCTGCTTTTAACCTCCTTTTCTCAGGCACGATCTAAGTCTCCCAGCAGCTCCCCCAGCCCTGCAGC